>RYFJ01004467.1:0-77149 GCA_003991445.1 Oryza meyeriana var. granulata | reverse complement strand
AAAGTCAGAGGAGATGCCAACGGGCAGAGTGTAGTTGCAATCGGTCGCTGCCTCCTCCTCCCGCATTGTCACACCTCACCGTGAGGTTTTCAGCGTTCACATTCAGAAATTTACCGGAGAAAATAAATACCTAAGAAGAGGAATTTTAGAAATGTGGCTAGAGAAATTAATTGATGGTTGTATCAATGCAAGGATGTAATCGGAATTGTCGTGAGCCGTAATAACGCACCATAGGACAGTGTGGGAATATTTTTCTTGTATTCTCTGTGCCAAAATAACATTAACTGGATTTTTAGTGGATATTACAGAGCGCCGGAACTATTTTTAATAAAATCAAATACGCTTATCGGAATAACATCGTCCTGGAAATCTTTTCTTTCTTCCTTTCTCTTTTCTCCCTCGGGGCCGCTGGCCGCTCCTGTGCCGCCCGCGCCCTCGCTCCTCGCGCCCTCGCCCTCGTGCCCGCGCGCCCGCCCTCGCCCTGTGCCCGTGCCCTCTCCTTGCCCGCGCCCCGGCGCTCTCTCGTGCTCGCGCCCCGCGCCCACGCTCCTCCCGCTGACAGGCCGGGCCCGCCTGTCAGCATCATCGTTCTCCTCCGTCCGAATCGGGCGGAGGGGAAACTCCCCGGGGCCGTCCGAATCCGGCGCCGTCCTCCTCAATCCTCCCGCACTCGCACTCGTTCAAACGGTCGCGGAACCGAGTCCGCCCCACTCCCCCGAGTTCTCCGGCGTCCACGTCCCCTCTCTCCCGTGAACCATGCGCACGATGCCCACGCCGCCGTCCACTTCTCCGTGCACGATTGGAGCCGTTCGGCCTCGATCTCTCCCGGCCGACTGTTTATAAACCATCTCCACCCTCTCCTCCATCTTTTCCCCAACACGCCGAGCTTTCCAGTGCCCCAGAACCCCGTCGCCACCGCGCACACCGAGCTCCACCGTTTTTTTCGCCGCCTCCGGCCACCGCTCGCCGCCGTTCCGGACGCCGCCAGGCCACTCCGCCCCGCCTGCAACCTCCGCCGCGCCGCGCCGCATCTCGCCGCCACTCCGTGGAAGCCGAAGCTCGCCGGACCGCCTCGCCCGCGCGCACGGTGAGTATCGGCCTTCCGCCTCCTTTCCGGCCGATGTTTCCCTGCCGCGCCGTGTCTCCATTCTCCACTCTAACTCCTCTCCCGTCCTCCTCATCCTCCAGGACACCTCGGCAGCCGCCTCTCGCCCGTTCCCCGCCGTCGGAGCTCCGTCGCCGATGTCGTCCTGAGGCCGCCGCCGCCTTTCGTTGCCACCGTCGTCTTCGCGCCGTCGCTCGCCGTCGCGAGCCGCCGGTGAGAACCCCCTCCGTTTTCCCGTTCATTTCCGCCCCTCCGTGTGGTCGTCGCCGCGCCGGATGGCCGCCGTCGTCGACCATCGGGTCGCGTGCGCGCCGCCGCCTTCCGCTCGGGACGGCTGGCTTCGGCCGCCGCTCCCCGGGGCCGTCCGATCTGCCGGGTGGCAGATCGGGGCCGCCCGCTCGCTCGCCCGCGTGGTGCGCCCGCTCTCGGCCGCGGTGGACTTGGTCCGCCGTGCGCCTGCCTCTCGCACGCCACTGGCTGGTGGAGCCCGCCTGTCAGCGCCGGCTTCCCAGTCTGGTGACGTCATTAATCGGTTAATGCGCATTAAATCACTGGTTAATTATATTCACTCTGAAAATAGCAGTAAACTTCAATAAATCATAACTATTTCATGCGAACTCTGATTAAGTTCATTCAAATTTCATTAAATCCAGAAAAATGCCAAGAATCCATTAAAAATACTTTCAGCCCATGTTTGTTGACCCCCATGTACTGTTTTTAATTGTTTATGCACTGTTTGTTGTAGAATCCGACGCCGGTAATTCTCCTGCGTATTTCGAGATCGTAGCCGAATACCTTGAGCCGGAGCAAGGCAAGTCGCACTGATACTTTGATCAATTCGTACCCATTTTTCATTAAATTTGCTTTGTTTACGCAAATAAACTGCATTATTTCAATAATTCATGTGGATTGGTATTGCCTATACAATGTTAGGTTTCAGCCTTAGTCTTGATAACTAAATCCTTGTCACCTGGGTAATAATATGAGTAGAATATGATCCCTAGGATGCTTAGCCATGCTTAGCAACATAGCTCACCTGGGTATTAAATAATGTCTTTTTTTATATGATTCGACTCAATGTCGGAAAAATGGAACCATGGATAGGTTGTTGTTGAATTCCTAAAATTTTGACCTGAATGGTGGGCTGTGGGTGTATGGTTTGCTTGTCACACCCATGGCAATTAAGGACCGGTTCGCGGAACCACTTGGGCAACTTCCCGTACTTGCCACAAGCCAGCGTGGGCAACGGCTGGGCTTGAAGCGTTTCTTCTCCTCTCCTAGGCACCGATGAAGAGGGTGGGCGTGATGGAGTTGGGTCGGCCCGGGGTAGGGTTGATCGGCTGCCGGATTCACCGTGGCGCAAGGGGGGTAGCCTGGCCAATATGGCGTGCCCTGTCGGCAGGTGCAACCTCAGCGTGGTGTGGATGGTTAGGGAGGGGTTGCGTGAACGGTCCTGTCACAGCCTCGCACGGGACATCGTGGTGATGTACTGGCACACGGGAACGTGTGTGGGGGCTGTGTCTTGTGGGTACAGTTGTACACCTCTGATCAGAGTAAAACTATTCGAATAGCCGCGCCCGCGGTAATGGGCACATTGGCCAAGACTCACCGTGATTAGTCTCACCCTAGATAATTAATCTGGTTTTATCAAACTGGTGTTGTGGAAGGTGTGTGTCCGGTCGGCGTGGTTGAGCTGACCGGGGGTGACCGGTTAGCGTGGTGTAACGCTAGTCGGTGGAGACTGGTGAGTGTGGTTTAACTCTCATCAGTTTCGCCTGGTGGTCGTGGTGTAACTTCCATCAGCGCGGCCTGGTCAACGTGGTTTAGCGTTGGTCGGGAAATGCTGGTCAGCGTGTTACGTTGTCCGGTGGTGACTGGTTAACGTGGTGTAGCGTTAATCAGTGGAGTCCGGGTAACGTGGTGTAACGGTACCCGGAGGAGTCTGGTGAACGCGGTGTAGCGTTCATCAGTGGAGACTGGTTGACGTGGTTTAGCGTCAATCAGTTGGGAATGGTTGGGCCTGATTAACGTGGTGTAACGTTAATCAGTGGTGAATTAATATTGTTAATTAAATCAACTTTTCAATGTTTGCGAACTACTCCCTTTTGCAACTGCTTTTCCGCAAATAAACCCTATCCCATCTTTGTACCTGGTGCATATGCATATTTGTGGGTGTGATTTGTTGAGTACTGTGGGTGGTACTCAGCCTTGCTCCAATTTTCCCCCCCCAGTGTTGGTGGACGCGTCAGATGAAGATCATCCTGAGGAATAGGCTGGCTCCGCCGTCAAGGTGCCTGTGGGAATGGAATCGGCTGCTTGGCCAGATGTTTATAGACTCCGTTTTACTTTTTTTTCCGCTGCATTTATGTAATTTACAGTTTACTCTGTTTGTAAGACACTCTGTATGGCAACTTGGTTTGTGTACACTGGCTTTCCTGGGCAGGGATTTATTACACATTAATGTTCAGAATTTCGGTGCGAATTTCTGGGCGTTACACCGCACGCACCCGGCCAGGCCGGCCTCGACCTCCTCCCGACCTCCTCTCCTCGGCTCCTCGGCAGCCCTCCGCCTCCTCCCGCCGCCTCGGCCTCCTCCCGGCCTCCTCGGCTCCTCCACCTCCTCCCGCCGCCTCGGCCTCCCGCCGCCTCCTCGGCTCCTCCGCCTCCTCCGCCTCCTCCTCGGCTCCTCCGCCTCCTCCCGCCTCGCCTCCTCCTCCCCCGCCTCCTCGGCTCCTCCACCTCGGCCTCCCGCCGCCTCCTCGGCTCCTCCGCCTCCTCCGCCTCCTCCCGCCGCCTCGGCCTCCTCCCGGCCTCCTCCTCCTCCTCCGCCTCCTCCCTCCGCCTCGGCCTCCCGCCGCCTCCTCCCGGCCTCCTCGGCTCCGCCGCCTCCTCCCGGCTGCCTCCTCCCACACCCGCCTCCTCCCGGCTGCTGCCTCGGCCTCCGCCGGCGCCCTCCGCCGCCGCCTCCTCGCCCGGGCGCCTGCCCGGCCTCGGCCGCCGACGCCTGCCTCGGCCTCCGCGGCCGCAGACGCCTGCCACGGCGGCGCGGCCTCCGCCGCCGCCCTCCGGGCGGGCCGTGCCGGCCCGTGCCCCGTGCCGTGCCCCGTGCCCCGTTCCCGCGCCCCGTGCCCGTGCCCGCGCCCCGTGCCCGTGCCCCGTGCCGTGCCCGTGCCGGCCCGCTACAGTCCACGGGCCGTGCCGTGCCGGCCCGCCGTGCCGCACCGCCGGCCCAGGCACGGCACGGCTACTCGGGCCGTGCCGGCACGGCCCACGGCCAACCGTGCCGGGCTGGCCCGGGCACGGTTACTGTAGCACCGTGCCCGGGTCGGCCCGACGGGGCACGGCCCATTTTGACATCTATAGGCGAGCCTGACCGGCATGGCGCTTCTCCTCGCCGCCGCCCGCCGCTTCTCTCTCCGCCTCCGCCTACTGAGTAGCCCCCACCACTTCAGACCCTATTCCTCATCTGGAGAGGCAGGAGACCCGGCACACGTTGTGGAGCACGAGTCCCCCGTCCGCACGCTGCCGGACGAGCGCGGCGTGGGTCGCGAGGCTCCGCCCAGGCTTCACCGCGGGGGACCTGGCCGAGGCGATCTCCTCCGAGCGGGACCCCGACCTCGCGCTCACGCTATTCCGGTGGGCTGCGCTCCACCCGGGGTTCCGCCACGCCCTGGCGTCCTACCGAGCGGCGCTGACCGCGGCCTCCTCCGGCCGCAGCCCCGCCGCCGCAGAGAACCTCGTCTACGACGTGCTCGCGGGGGCGTGCTGCCCCGACCTCCAGCTCTTCAACACCTGCCTCCGCTTCTGCTGCGCCCGCCGCCGCCTCTTCCCCCTCGCCTTCGACATTTTCAACAAGATGCGATCCCTCCCGGCCTCCGCCGCCTGCCGCCCGGACGTTGATACCTACACGCTCCTCCTCACCGCTGTCGTGCGCCGCGTCCGCCGCCCGCCCGCGTCCATGGTCTACCTCCACGCCGTCCGGTCCCTCTCCCGCCAGATGAAGGCCTCCGGCGTGGTCCCGGACACCTTCCTCCTCAACTTAATCATCAAGGCCTACGCCCGCTGCCTTGAGATAGATGATGCCCTCAAGGTGTTCCGTGAAATGCCGCTATACGGCTGTGAGCCTAATGAGTTCACCTATGGCTACATTGTCAAGGCCATGTTCCAGAAGGGCAGGACTGACAAGCGAATGGTGTATTTTCGGGAGGCAAGGGAGAAGGGATTTGTGCCAACTGGCGGTGTGTACATGATGGCGGTGTCGGCGCTAGCATTGGAGTGGAGATTTGAGGAATCAAGAAAGGTTCTGATAGATATGCTGGATTGCAAGAGGAAGCCAGATATGATCACCTACAGGACACTGCTGGAGGAGATGTGCAGGGCTGGGCGCGCAGAGGAGGCGTTCGAGCTGCTGGAGGAGCTGAAGGGGAGGAAGCGAGGGCCATTAGACCAGAGGATGTACTCAAAATTGCTTGATGGGCTACACTGGATTTCTCAGCCACATCAGGACAGGCTTCCTCCCTGTGACAAGCATTCCGATGACTGAAATGCTTTGATCAATGGATTGGCTTGCGTTATATGATGGCAATCATAGGCATTAAAAATCGAATGCATAGCTGCTTGAGAAGAATGCGTACCTCTGCTTGAAGATTCAAGATGAACTGATCCAGAGGAGCTATCTGCTGCTCTGGGATTATCTGGTTGACTCCAATTTGCACAGCCATGCCTGCTGGCATGGTTAATTAAAAGCCCAGGGGATTGAAGAGATCTGCACAAATGTCTTCCTTGGAGGTAGGATAAAAAATTCCCTGTGGACCTGTGGCAACTATTGCTGACTGCGAGGGCAATTTCTGTAGTAAATCTTGCATGGCTACTCGCGAAAGTTGTTTCAGGTATCATATATGATATTAACAGCTACATAACAAAATTTTAGTGTGTTACATTTTCAATTGCTTTTGCCTGTAATGTTCGATAGCAAGGTGATGAATGTTTATGCCTATTGGCTGTATGCTACTGCTGGTCCATTTTTGTGCAATTCATGTGTATATATACATCATTTTTCCATTTTTCATGTTTCAGAATTGCTCCATGTAGCCCGTTACAACTCTCTTCACACAGTGAAATTCAATTTATCCTTACGTCCTAGGGTCATCCTTCCTCTGAATATGTAACAGTGTGCTGGAGATATCTAAGGATCATTCATGCCAAACTGTTTTTTCAAATGAACTATGTGATGGAAGCAGCTCATCTTTCGGCCGACATTAGCAAAATGACTTTTTTTCTACTCTATTAGGATCGTTGGCTTTGTCTTTGTGTTGACACCGAAAATCACCGATCAGCGCTGAAGACGAGTTGATGATCTGGTTCGGTGCACTAGACACGTGAAGGCCTAGGAGATCTGCTTAGCTCCAGTGCAGGTCCTAAATTTGAGGTTCGTGGGCGTGCCAGTCAATTTGACCCCGCAATTGACAAGGAGAGAAAAAAGCTAGATCATTGATCCAATCGGCCAACAAGCCGATACAGACTCCTTCTAGCCGATTGCCGATGGCACTTGTACATCGGCTAAAGAACCGATAATATAAAAAGATAGAAAACCAGCCGACTACCAATAGAACATGTGCATCGGCTAGAAAGCCATGATAGTGTAGATAATCAAAATAATAAAGATAATGCAGTCGGCTTTATCTAGTAAAAGATAACTTATCGGCTAGGCACTCCGATAAGACGCTTGCATAAAATCTATCAACCTAGCAGGAATAACTTATCGCAAGCAGTTTAGTAGGTCGGACCTAACCGATACAACACAAACTGATGATAAATTATCCCCAGTAAGCCGATAAAATCTATACACGCGTGATGTGATATATCCACTCAGTCTAAGAGATCAAACTTAACTGATACAGCCGTATACAGAATAGATACACCGTGGTAAGCCAACTACCGTAGATCAGGTAGAATATCGGACCTAACCGAGGAAGTCCTAGCCGATAAGGTAGTCGGGGTAACGAGACTTACCCTCTCGCAGGAGTTCGGACCTAACCGATGCAGCCCGGCTCGAGAAGCAAGAACCCGTCGAAAAGGGTGGCGATGCGCCGAATTTGTATTGATCTGAGAGATAGTTTACATGGTCCCCAGTCATACGTATTTATATCCCGAGTTGATACAGTCCTGATCGAATACGAAACAGGAGTTTCCTAACTATAAAAGGAAAATTAACAAGCCCTGATCGGACACGAGATCAGGTTTTCCTAAAAATTATTAAAGCTACCTAATTTATAGATAAAATAGTTAACTGCAATGCTGTGGTCTTCACGATTCCTTCCTGAATTCGGTTTCTTCTAGATTAGCTTCCATCGGCTGATATAGTCTATTTCCTTAACCGAACATGATAATGAACCGTACCAAATTTGGTGTTAACACATGCCCCCCCAATTTCGCAGTTTGTTATCGAACTTCAAAATTCTTCTGTTTGGGCTTCAGCAATTCCTCCATGGTCTCTTGAAATCGGCTTTCATGAGCCGATACCTTCTATACTAGGTGTGCTAGTGTCGGCGAAACGGGACTGGGGGTCCCCACAGTCGCGGGGACGCGTGGATCCTCTGCCACGTCCGCTCCCCCGGCCTATATTCTTCACCGGCAACGAGTGGCTACAGCCCTCTTTCAGCTAAGTACCCGGGGCCTTGGCTCCAGTTCCGGGAGCCACTTCCCGTGCCCAGGACCCGGCGCCCGGTCTGGGGTGCCGCCTCCCGTGCCTCTCCGGGCCTGGGAGTGCTTTCCTCGGACGCACCCTCCCGTGCCCGGGTACGGCATGCCCGGGTACATCTTCCCCGGGACCGGGCTCCAGGGATACTCTCCGGTCTCGGGGCTCGTTCTCTGGGAGCAAATCAGCTCCCCCAAATATACCGGCATTAATGGTGAGGCGACAGGGCGCCTCCCGTCTGTCTCCCGACAGCATCTCCAGGAGACAGCCCGACAAAAAACCAACCAGACCAGCCGTCCTCAGCAGGCAAACAGCACGCTCCTCCAGGCGCGGCGCAGCAGGCGGCCGCGGGTGTGCGCGTCACATCCTCGCGCTCCAGCTGCCCCCAGCAGGCGGACAGCAGCGACTAGACGTCCTCCAGCGCGGTGCGGCAGACGGGCGCCAACCGACACGACAAGACGTAGCATATCTAGCTCCCTCTCTCTCTCACCACGTATGACCGGCACTGTGGACTCCCCTTGCTCAATAAAAGGAGGACCATGCCGAACTAGACAGGGGCTTCCCGGTCTTCTAACTCTCTGCTCTCCCGAGCTCACCCTCCAACCACTGTTCTTCTTCTCCGGCTCCGGCCGTGAGCTAGATACACCTTGTAACCACAATACCACATTCATCCACCTCATAGCAAAACACACACAGGAGTAGGGTATTACGCTCCGGCGGCCCGAACCTGTATAAATCCTCGTGTCTTCCTTGTGCATCGATCCCTTCTTCCCCGCGCGATCTCCTCGGTTCAGACGGTCCGGCCCCGCTTCGGACGGTCCGGACCCTTCTGCCTTTGTTCTCGGTCCGGACTCCTCTGTTTCTTCTACGTCTTCTTCGCGTATCCTTCTTCTACACCCTGACGCCGGCTTCGCCTGAGAACTACTCCCCTGGTCGAATCTCAAAGGGGGGTCTCCTGACTTCCCGCCGTCGAGGTTCCATCCTCCGACAGCTAGGCTCTCAAAATCTTGTGATGAAAATCTTTCCTTGATCAGAGCCAACAAACCTTGGAATGTTAACTCGGCTAGCCGTGCATCATTTAGACTTAAACTATAACATCGGCTTCTAACATCACGAAACCGCTAGATATATTCTGCGACTGATTCATCCGGCTTCTGTATTACCGATGTTAAATCTGTTAAACTCATCTCCTGAATCCCAGTAAAGAAATATTTGTGGAATTGCTTTTCCAAATTGGCCTAACCCCAAACCGAATTTGGTGGTAACGAAGAAAACCATGTGAAGGCCGATCCGGACAATGATAGTGAGAAAAATCTAACTCTCAAAGCTTCTTCAGCCGATGCCTCCCCACACTAAGCCAAAAATGGCTGACATGCTCCATTGTAGATATATCATCTTGCCCTGAGAATTTGGAGAAGTCTAGTACTCTGTATCGGCGCGGCAACGGAACTCTATCAAACCAATCCGGATATGGATGCCGATACATAAATGTTTCCTCCTTTGGTTTTAAGCCGAATTGTTCCCTCACCACCTCTGTGATTCTTGCTGTCCAATCTTCTTCCCTTGGATCTTCGACGTGATAATGCAGAGGTGGAGTTGGTAGCCGATTCTGCCTCTGATATTCTCTCTGATAATTATACTCAGGGACAGCTCCTAGATAACTTTGTTGATGCCCCCCCATAGTTTGCAGTTTGATGATATCCTTGAGGAATTCCATCTTATTGTCCCCCAGCCAGTTGAATCGGCTCCACCGCCTTCTTGATCAAGCTCTGTAATGTGTTCACCAATGTCCCAGATTGATTGATCAACGCATGGTGAACTGCTTCATTAACCATCTCTTGAAGTAGCTTCTGTGAACTTGCAGGCGATGTATGGCTTGATTCACCAATCATAACAAGTTTTGGTAACTGTGACTTCTGAATCGGCACTTGATCTGTCATACCAAAGGATTCTAGACAAAGCTTCTGAAATTCAGCAATGTTCTGCTCCACTTGTTGTCTTTGTTCTTCGGTCAAGTCTTCCATTGTGACTGGAATTATATTGTTTGTGCTGACCTCATTTCTAGCCATGTCGAAGTTCTGTGTCCCACCAGGCGTGCGAAAAATGTGTTGACACCGAAAATCACCGATTAGCGCTGAAGACGAGTTGATGATCTGGTTCGGTGCACTAGACACGCGAAGGCCTGGGAGATCTGCTTAGCTTCAGTGCAGGTCCTAAATTTGAGGTTCGTGGGCGTGCCAGTCAATTTGACCCCGCAATTAACAAGGAGAGAAAAAAGTTAGATCATTGATCCAATCGACCAACAAGTCGATACAGACTCCTTCCAGCCGATTGCCGTTGGCACTTGTACATCAACTAAAGAACCGATAATATAAAAAGATAGAAAACCAGCCGGCTACCAATAGAACATGTGCATCGGCTAGAAAGCCGATGATAGTGTAGATAATCAAAATAATAAAGATAATGCAGTCGGCTTTAGCTAGTAAAAGATAACTTATCGGCTAGGCACTCCGATAAGACGCTTGCATAAAATCTATCAACCTAGCAGGAATAACTTATCGCAGGCAGTTTAGTAGGTCGGACCTAACCGATATAGCACAAACTGATGATAAATTATCCCTAGTAAGCCGATAAAATCTATGCACGCGTGATGTGATATATCCACTCGGCCTAAGAGATCAAACTTAACTGATGCAGCCGTAGACAGAATAGATACACCGTGGTAAGCCGACTACCGTAGATCAGCTAGAATATCGGACATAACCGAGAAAGTCCTAGCCGATAAGTTAGTCGGGGTAACGAAACTTACCCTCGCAAAAGTTCGGACCTAACCGATGCAACCCGGCTCGAGAAGCAAGAACCCGTCAAAAAGGATGGTGATGCGCCGAATTTGTATTGATCTGAGAGATAGTTTACATGGTCCCCGGGCATACGTATTTATATCCCGAGTTGATACAGTCCTGATCGAATACGAAACAGGAGTTTTCTAACTATAAAAGGAAAATTAACAAGTCCTGATCGGACACGAGATCAGGTTTTTCTAAAAATTATTAAAGCTACCTAATTTATAGATAAAATAGTTAACTGCAATGTTGTGGTTTTCACGATTCCTTCCTGAATTCGGCTTTTTCTGGATTAGCTTCTATCGGCTGATACAGTCTCTTTCCTTAACCGAACATAATAACGAATCGTACTAAATTTTGGTGTTAACAATTTGTCAAGCAATGGAAGCAGCAAACTGATGAGTGTGTCAAGCCAGGTTATATCCTCTGTTGTGTATTCCTATGAATTAATGCATAGAACATGTTCGTGAGATCTTCAGAGCTGTAGTACCAGTTGTGGCTTGTGAGAGTAGAGGTGCCAATTGCAGCACGAATCACAATTTTCGTCTGAAATACTGAAATATCAGTTGTTGCCTATGGTTCTAAGATATTTCAGGCATTTTGTTGTTACTCAGCTGTGTCAGTATCTTTTTATCCTAACCGAAGTGAATCAGCATAACCGAAGAATTGTGCACCACAAGGCAGTGATCTAACTTGTGTCCTGTGTTCACCCCAGTTGTTTGTGTCTGTCACCTGTTCGTTCGCTCTAGTCTCGACCCAATTCTTGAAGGTTGCAGCTTCCACGTTTTTTTCCTTTTCTTTTTCATGCTGGCAGAAGCAAGAAACCTTAGACGCGAAGCAGACATCGTACTATCGTAGCAAGCTGCGAAGATGACGGGCTCTGGTAGGATTTTTCGTTTCTATGCTTGTGATCTGATAGTGGTTTTTACTAAGAAGCCAGTTTTTTTAGATGGAGTGGTCTTATTTAGAGTGGTTTGGGTTTTTTTTGGTGAGATGATTTTTTTTAGAAAGGATGGTTTTTATGGGTTAATTAATACATGCCATTATAACTTTCATGTTTTAAAACCAATCATTACTATTCACGTATTTGAAACTATGCCACTACAATATATCCAAAATCTAAGCCATACAACGTTGTACGTCTTAGACATGTTTTGAATCTTTTTTGGCTACTGTATTTTCGTATGGACCAAAATACCCATGTCTCCCTTGTTTGAACACCTGCTCTCCTCTACCATCCATCCCTTGACGAACCCTAGTCGTCTCTGCCCCAAAACCCCGACCAACGAAGCGAGCAGTGTGGCGGCGTCAAAGACGGAGCATAGCGGCGGGGCTACGGAGGAGCAAGCAGCAACGGTGGCGTCGACGACAGAGCAAGCAGCAGTGGTGGCGCCGACCATGCCGGCAGTGGAGCAAGCGGCGACGGCGACGACGTCAGGGCTAGGCGGAGCAGATCTCACCCCATCTCCTCACTCCAGCCGGGGGGAAGTCTGGGTATCCAGCGCACGGCGAGGACGGGGACGACGGGTTCGGCAGCGACGACAAGCTCGACGCGGCACAAGCAGATTCGGCGGCGGCGGCGAGGTCGGGGACGGCAGGTCCGGCGGCGATGAGGTTGGGAATGGTAGGTCCGGCATCGGCTCAATGCGGCGCGAGCAGATCCGGCGGCGATGGCGTGCTCAGCACGAGCTCAGCCCTATCATCACTGGCAGGAGGGCGGCGCTGAAGATGCAGGACAGCCACCGGTGGATGGCCTGTCCGACCGGTGCTCGTGGTCGACGACTCTTCTAAGCCAGCTCCTCCACCATTTTTTTCCTTTTTTTTCTCTGTAATTTTTTTGCAGTAACGATTTTAATTTTTGGATTTGAAATGTTGTGAATTTGATCTGATTTGAAGCATCAAATTATAGTATACATTGCTTGAGTTGTAGGAGACACGGGTATTTTGGTCCACACAAAAATATGTAGCAAAAAAACCATTTAAAACATGTCTCAAACGCACGATATGGCATGGATCAGATTTTGGATATGTTTAGTGGCATAGATCCAAATACGAGAATAGTAATATATATCTTAAAACCGCAAAGTTATAATGGCACGAGCCTAATTAACATTTTTTTTATTTTGGCAAATACGATGACCGAGTAAGGAGGCCGCTTTGTATAGCAGTAGAGATATTTTCCGCGAAATGGACGGTTTCGTCGCTTGATAACCTCCCCGCTTTGCAGCGACCAGCGAGGCAGCGATCGGTAAGCCGTAAGCCTAGGCAGCGCGAGGCCCTGTCCCTGTCGGCCGCGTGGGAGGAGTCCAGTCACAGCAAGAGAACGCGTCCCCGCTTCCGCTTCCGACTCCGGCGAGATCGAGATCGAGAGCGGCGGCGGCCGCAGCGGGAGAAAGGGCGGAGCTAGATGGGGTTGGGGTCGTGCTGCTGCCGGTGCCTGGAGATCCTCTGCGCCATCCTCCTCCCTCCGCTCGGCGTCTGCCTCCGCCATGGCTGCTGCTCCGTCCGTACCCCTCCTCCTCTGCCTCCTCTCCTCTCCTCTCCTCTCTCTCCTCTGCCCTAGCTAATTCCTCTGATTTCTGTTGGCGTTGGCGCAGATGGAGTTCTGGATCAGCGTGCTGCTCACCCTCCTCGGCTACCTCCCCGGCATCCTCTACGCCGTCTACGTCATCGTCTCCGTCGACCCCGACCCGCCGCGCCGCCGCGGCGTCGACCCCGACGACTACATCTACGTCGCCTGACGATCTGGAGGCCGTTAGATAAGTAGGTAATTACTAGCTGGAAGCATCCTTGTTCCTACCTATGTGCTGCCCTTAATCTGTAAAGTGGTACTACATCTGCAACCTGGACAAGTTAAATTGGGTCGAAATTTGTTACCGTAGTTCATCTGTGTAACTTATTTGGTGTGATTTCTGCATCAATTGCCCTCAACTTGAAATTGGTTATTTGGTTGCGGGATTTATCAAGAGCCGACATGTGGATTTGGATACAGAACCAATTTTGAACTAGTATTTGATAACCTACTCTTTTAGGTTTAGAGGGGGTTCTTCAACAAGGATAAGAACTTTCCCTCTCAGTAATCAATGAAAATGGCTTTCGGTAATCAATGACACTAGTCCAAATTCATTTTCCAGGAAAAGAAACTTCAATTTGGATGACAAATTCATAAGCTAGATGATCAGAGTTTACGTTACCTGCTATCAGCTATGGATGTAAGTACATGTGTTCAAGGTGAATTAGCAGAAATAGCAGAGTATTAACCTAGAATCACATGTTAGATGCCTTGGCAAATCGTGAGAATCTTGAGAAACTGTCATTCAGAAGAACCTCTGGGTTTCCTTCTTCAACCTAAATTTGGAGAAAATATGAGTTAGGTAATATGTCATGTGAGAAGAGCATTTCAAGGGAACAAAACCATGCTGTAGAGGACCTGATATTTGCCAAGATGTTAACCACATGTTTTTTTAACCTCCCTTCTCATTTACATATTATCGTTTCTTTTCTTGTAATGCAGAGTTATTATAATATCTACGTTATGACCTCTGTGTTAACCTCATTACTAAGACAGGAAAATTTCCTTGTTCTCATTTTCCCCTTTTTGTAAATCGGTTTAAGCATAATGGTGCCACTTAGTCACTTACCAATTTGCCTTGATCGAGAACTAGAATGCTGTCCATCTTCATCACTGTTGAAATTCGATGTGCTATTGTGAGAACGGTCATGCCTGTGCATTCAGCAGAAATAGTATTTTGCAACAAGGAGGCTGTCTGATTGTCAACATTTGCTGTGCATTCGTCAAGGCAAAGTATCTGTACAATAATTAACAAACAATGGCAACTTTAACTTCTTTGAACAATTATGACGCATTCAGCATAAAACATTAAATCTGATACAAGTTTTTGTAGCTCATAAAAACTGACAAAGCATTCAAATTAACATAGTAATACAAGTAATCTTCAAGTTGTGAAGTAGTATACCTTGGATGATTTAAGGATAGCACGGGTAAGACATAGAAGTTGTCTCTGGCCTACTGAAAAAGATGCACCACTTTCTTTCACATGGATGTCAAGTCCGCCTATCAATTCGATCTCTGCTTTCATATGGCATTTATCAAGAGCTTCCCATATCCTCAGATCTGTTGTTTTATTGAAAGGATCTAGATTTTCCCTATCATGAACATTTTTCATTAGAAATATTAGTTTTGAATGTAGATTTCTCTATGTTTCGCTCAATCTTTTCGTTTCTCTATGTTTCGCTCAATCTTTTCTGGGCATGAAAATTGACTGAAGCATGAGAAGACAAAAAGGAGACTAGTAGTTACCTCAAAGACCCGTTGAACAAAAAGGGGCTCTGTGGGACTACTGCAAAATGTCCACGAAGATCTCGGACGGCAAGTTTGGCCATGTCAAAGCCATCTACTAAGATGCGGCCATTACAGATCGGCACTAAATGGAAAAGTGCATTCAGTATACTGGATTTGCCTGCTCCAGTCCTTCCTATTATTCCAACCTAATTCATAAACCAGAGAAGAGTAAAGTATTCAGTATAGTGTATATCCTGTGCAATTTCCCCAGTTAGTCCAAGCTAATAAGCTAGGGGGCAGACTTATTGATAACTCCGTGAATGATTCAACAAGAATGCACTGATAGCATCATACCTGCATGCCTGATGAAATAACAAATGACACATCATTCAAAGCTGGTGGTAAATCTTCCTTGTACCTTAGAGTAACATGCTCAAACTCAACTTTCCCCTCTGTTGGCCAGCTACCGTGGGGGGATTCCGATCCATGAAGTTCTTCTTGAGGTATGCCAACATACTGCCAAAATTGTCGAATTATTAGAGCAAAAGATGATAAACACTGAAAATCGAAGTTCAACTTTATGGGTCCTACTTTTACCTCAACAACCCTCTCAACAGAAATCATTTCCTTTTCTGTCTCTGTAAACGTGGTTAAGAAGCCATTCAACAATGATACAACGGGTGCTGCATATGACAGCGCCAAGCCCACCTGCATTGTATATTTATGCTTATTCTCTAGGTACTTGGAACATATTAGTATCATGAACTAAGTGAATGTATATAAACTTACTAGTCCAGGCGTACCAAAATTAACAACAGATTTGCTATTGAAGCCAACAACGGCAATCATGGCGATGAACAGAATGATAAAACCTGCCAATAACTAAAGTAGTTTGCTGGTCACTGCCGTGTTTATGACTCCATGGTAGATGATGACTTGGTGATGTTATCATCCGACAAAGAATCATACCTGGAGTCTCAATGAGAGCCACAGGCCAGCAATCAGTTCACAGTAGGATGTTTTCTGGTATAGTGTCACATGTTGCATGAATCTTTCTAAGAAGAATCCCTGTATATACTACCACAGTCAGTATCCCAAACAAACCATGCCAGTGATAGCCACTAGCAAGCAATGTTCTATCAGTCAATTTCGTATGTAAATGTTCTGGTATACTTAATGCCATTTGAACGAAGTCTAAATGCACTTGACATACTTCCTTTTGAAATGCTCTTATTGTTGATGAACCGTCAAGTGTCTCTGTAAAAGATATATAGATTGGTGAGCGAGCAACACTGTCAAGTCTTCTTACTTCACGTGACGTAGACCTGTAATAGAACTGCACAGATTATTAGTTTGTTACTCCAAAACGTAGAACATAAAAACATATATAATGCGATAAATCACATCAACTTCAGTAAAATAAGAATCAGATACTGCACTGTAAATGGATTTAGGTCCAGAAGATCAAGACACTACACTAGTGCACTACAGCACATTAGCTTCCTGCAATCTCTTATTAGTTAATATTATACAACAGAACTTGTTATCGTCAGAGCCCAGTCAATTATCACTAGATGAAACGCATCTAGAACATTGGGAGAATGTGCGTTGTGCAATGATCACACCCTTGTAATAGATTAACAGAAAAGAAAGGATAAAACTAATACAACCATATGCATTAAAAAAACAGTACTAATAAATCTGTTAGTGTGGCAAAGAAATATTTGCTACAGTACGGTATCATTGATATAAGTATCCTACAGACAGTTCCAGCAAGTCAGCATATAATTAAGCTGTGTTATTCCAGAAAAGAAAGAGGGGAACATGTACCTGCACTTTGCTGTAGATAAGCCAGAGAGGAACTAAGATGAGTAGGAACCAAACCTATGTACATGAATGGAATGTTTACGTGAATCAGTTTCTTTGTATACAAGATTGGCCCATATCAGAAAATATATTTCCATGTTTACCTGTGAATAAGATAAAACAACCAGAGTTCCAAGCAAGCTGAAGAAGTTTGCCACGAATATATTGAGGATAAACGGAAGAGAATCATCAACAGCATATAGGTCTGACGATAATCTGGAATTTGGTAAATTAAGGGTCATTTCTAACCTTTGGAGCTTACTGATAATAACAGAATACCAACCTATTCAGTATCCGGCCACTAGGATTTTGGTCAAAAAATGAAACTGGTGCACCGATCAGATTATTAAGAAGATCAGTATGGATTTGAATTGCTGCACAGAGACCACCATATGCAAAAGAGAATGCCCTTACAATGTGAAAAAAGAGTTGAGTATGCCAAACATAGCAAGGATAGTCTGCGTAGGACAAAACTTGAATCAGTATAAATGCACATTGATGATTGTGATATCAATTGTTCTGTATTGAAATGGAGGCTTACCAGATAAAATATTGTGCGTGAGGTACCTGTGTTGGTATCGACCCAGTAAGTTAACCAAAGATCATTGCCATTACGAGATACTTGCATTAAGAATGCACTTAGACATATTAGAAATGCAATCGACCATCCCGCGAATGCTGCATACTTTCTGCAAAGCAGAAACACCATTTTGGATGCATGCATTACCAAGATTGTGAAACATCTATTATTCAACCTCAGTTCAAAAAAAAATCTATTATTCAATGAAATAAATCACCAGTTAGACAAAATAACTCACCTGTACACACTAAGCTCTACCATGCCTTCTTTCCGGGCCTCTACAGAATTCTGGTCTCTTTGTTCCTCGTGATCAAGTATTGAATCATCGTCAGTCAAAATATTAGTCTTGAATTCATGGGTGGCGCTCACTCCTTTGTATTTCTCAGAAAATGTTGGTGAGGTAACCCTTGAACTCTCTGTCTTAGAGATTGTTGAGTATGGAGTTGCTAAGAAAGATTCCAACGTCCCAAACCATTTAACAAGCCCATTAGCCATGACCACTATCATATCTGCTGCAGAAATGGCCTGAAGAACAAGGGGATGATACTGTTCTTTTAATGGACCTAACTTTGTTTGGGCAAGCTTTAATAAACATTACCTGAAGGTTGTGGGTGCTTAACAGCCGTGTTTTTCGCTTCATTTGGGGCCCCACAATGGCTTTTTCTAAGATATGTGAAGCAACTTGTGAGTCAACTGAACTAAGTATATCATCAAACAAGTAAACATCAGAGTCATGATACAAAGCCCTGCAAGGGTAAGACCATAGTATTAGCAAACATACTTTCAGACTTTCCCATGTCAACTGCACAACATTTTTAAATATGGCCTTGCTAATTCCTTTCAAAAAAATATTTGACCTTGCTAATGCTAAACGGGCTCTTTGTCCGCCAGATAAGTTAAGGCCTTTCTCTCCAATATGTGACATATCTCCCCCAGCAATTGCTGAGATATCAACATCAAGAGTGCATGCATGTATCACTTCTTCATACCTGTATGAACATTGAAACACGCAATACTGATTAAAAATGCCAAAAAATAAATACCAGTGATTTCAGGTTTTAGAAAAGCATAACCTTAACAAAACAAAGTGATTTAAATGAGTAAAGGTACCTCCTTGGATCAAATTCTTTTCCAAGCAAAATATTATCTCGTAATGAACCAGATAGTATCCAAGGTACCTACACAATATCAGCGACATGCTTTACAAAGTTGAACTACAAAACTCAAGAAATTTCCAAATCAAGAAGTACAACCTGTGGTACATATGCAATTGAACCATAGGAGGTAATGGAACCACTGGTGACACAAATTTCTCCAATGATAGAGTTCAGCAAAGATGATTTGCCAGAACCAACCTGCAAGTGCGCATGATGTATTTCCTCAATTAACTGAAGAAAACTGCAATGGCCACCGATAAGTATTTATAAAACAGAGTTTATTTATATTCCTCATGTGAAACTAACGTGCCTAAAAGTCAGCCTTGCAAATGTTTCGCAAAACTGATGAAGTCAAACTCATGGAATGGCATTAGAAGAGTATTAAAGAGGCAGTAAAAGTGGAGATTAAAAACAGGGGCCTTGGACACTAAGAAAGTTTCACTGGTGGTATAGCAGCATATTCAAATATATTTTTTCTGCTAATAATGTGCTATCCAAGAGATATTCAATTTCAATGTGTTATCCAAGAGATATTCAGTTTCACCAACTGAAAGAAAAACACTGTAATATCTCCAAAAAAAAAATGCACTAGCAGGAAAAATAAAATATTATCTCCAGTTAAAAGGATATACCTCTCCTATGATTGCAACGAAAAATCCTTTCTGTAGCTCCAGAGATATGTCTCTCAGATTCATGTTCGACTCAACAATAGAACTACTAGACCAAGAGCAACAAACATTACGAAGGATGACAGCCATGGCATTAACATTTGTTTCAGTATTTTGATGCTTTAAAAAGTCAGCTGAGGCAGTTATCGCAGAAGAACACTTCTCTGGACTGGATAAGTACTTGCTCAACCTTCTGCTAGAGATAACAGCCTACATTAGTACCAGAGAATACAGATATGGTTAGCAGTGTTACAGTTACATCTAGCATAAAAATAACAGAAAGTGCTGTCGGACTTACATCAATCATTCCATTAATAACCCATGGGAATGAGTTTAAGGGTGATATTAATGTGTTGAACAGTGCAACACAAGTGAAGACCTGTAAGAAGGAATACATGTATAATAAGGAATTTTTGTCACCCTGAGTGCATGTGTCCAAATATATGATTCAAGATATTGATTTACCGTGGCAGCATCCAGCGAGTGGCCCATTATAGCAAATATGGAAAAAGTGAAAAGGGAGAACAATGTTGGCGTGGTTGCCCAAAAATAGACACACCAAGCGTCCAGATATTTTCGAGTCTATAGGGAAAGAGGAGACACTTGTGAGTTCCAGATCTGAATCTATAACTTATTAAAGGAAAAACGATAATGAGAAGTTGTGTACCGCAAGATGCTTCACTTCTAATTCTCTTCTTTCCACCAAACGCTGAGTGAATAATTTCTCCCAGCTGTACATCTTCACCGTTCTTATATGTGCTAATAGTTCTCCTGCACAACTTATCCTGTTTGTGGAAAAATATCAATTGTGTCTAATTAGTCAATTTTTCATTAGATCCATCAAATTTCGTGAATAGAATTCCTATTGTTCAATTTTACAATAATTTATGCCCATTAAATTGAAGTGCATATCTCATGGTGATGTGCCAACAGAAAGAAGAGAAAGCTATAACATAATAGATGATCTCCTAAAAAGAACATAGAGGAATTTTTAGTTTCACCTCTCATCTTTATGCTTCATCATCTTTTCTGTCGCATTAGCAATTCTTGTAGAAATCCATTTGTTCACTGTGCATGTACAGCATTGGTTACAAGAAAAGGAGGAGAAAACATGGATCTGTTAGGAACTTAGAAATTACTACCTTCGTCCCATAATATTACTACCTTTGTAGTTCAAATTTGAACTACAAAGGTAGTAGAATGCTATTCTGAATAAAATGAGCATAATCTTGAGGTATTGATTATATCAAAACAATTTTTGGGGTGGAGTACTACAATTTTTGTACTAACGTAACCAGAGTAGCTTTGATATGCACACATACATGCATTTGATTTAGCATAGGATCATCTACACCTAATATATTGCAAACAAAAGAGATATGAATGAAGCAAGAGACCAAAGAATGATATGCACATAAAAGTGCAATGCATGACCTGGCAAACCTCTTGAAATACACAGAAGAACCATAGAAAATCAAACGGTACCTGGTATTAGTATGATTGTTATTGCCAATCCAGATAAAAATGCATAGTTGACTTGAGTATACAATAGATAGAGAGCAACCCCTATCTGCAATGGCAAGCTAAGCAGACGCCAAACCACACAAATCATCAAATAATGTGGTGCAAGTTAATTCCTTACTAGACAAACATTAGGGGAAGAAAAAAGAGAATACCTCCAAGCATCATGAAGGCTATTACATAAGTTTATTGTGCGGTCAGAATCAACAGACATGAAGGTCTGAATCTCTCCTTCAGAAAACCTAGAACGCTCAGATAGACTGAGACATAGGCACTGTTTTTTAAGGTCCATACAAATTTAAAAAAGGAACAAATATAAGTAGCGCAAAAATTATGCTTGAAGTTTGGAATGGAAGGTGTTAAAAAAATTCGAGTCTTCAACATTGAACTGGCAGAACAAGAGGGCATGTACAGCAGTCATAAAAGATATGCTACTACAGTTATACACTATGAAATAACGGCTGGTGTATTAATGTGGCATAGCCTCCTAAGGTGATAATTCATATGATTCTTAATGGAACGGCCGATGCGTAACTTCATGTGCATTATTGTTAGGGGGTGCAATTAGATGCTACATTGTGGTATTATCAAAGAATAAGATTACCATTGCTTAATAAAGCCCAACTAGTTTGTGCTCATGTCCATTATAGGTTCTTAGCGTTGCTAAAGCACCCTTCAGTCCTTTTTTCCTCTCCCTATAATTTAGTGTTTGTACCGGATGTTGCCTGTTTGATCCATTTTCTTAATGCAAAAAAAGTGAAAAACCTTCGCACATTGTCAAAAAAGGGTAATTATTGTACGACGCAAGACAGGACATGTTTGAATTGCTTGACTTTTTTTTTCTTAAAAAAAAGTACAGGATAACACTTACAGGTAAAGAATAATGTTCATACCTTCCGATAAATTACTCCCATGATGCTTGATCGTAACATCAACTTTAGCTTAGCTAGACGAAAGGAGTACTGGCTATCTAAAAACGACCTAGTGAATGTGAACAAGAATGTTAAAAACAGATGATTATTAATGAGGGGATACATAACTGCGCGACAGAGCTTTTAATTCAAAAACTGTTCATTAAACAGGCAAAAGCAATTCATTTGTGTCAATGTTTGGCATGCCCAACTCCAATTGGTGAATGAGGATTCAAACATTACATGTAAAAGTCACCTCTATTACTAGGTGAATATATTATCTTTCCAGATGATTGTGAACCAGAAACCAATTTTAAGTTGTAACAAGTTAATATGTGTGCATACGACATGATACAGTTATACAACATCCTTCAGAAGATACTAACACAACAAAACCAGTTTACCTACCAATTTAAGTTATACAACATCCTTCAGAAGATACTAACACAAGAAAACCAATTTAAGTTATACAATGGAATTTCCAAAATTTTTAATTGAATATTAGTTTCGTTCAAAAAATATTTTAAGTTCAGATTTACCTTAGACAAAATTTCAATAACTAAAACTGACCAGACCTAGAGTTCAAGCACCAAAATACTCTCTTAATGTGATAATATTGTTGAAGTTTCACTTAAACCTCATAACTCATCAGTGTATATTATCTAAGACTTTTAAGTTCAGATAGTATGTCTAGAAAACCAAAACTAAAGGAGTCAAAAACATATTTCAGAAGTATCTAAGTTTGTGGATGCACAAAAATCATGCACAATACATGGATATGCGGAAGCACAGCTTATTTCTGGGGATAATACTTACTCCCTCCATCCCAAATATAACAACTTCTAGAGTTTAAATTTATCCCAAATATAACAACCTAGTACTTGTAAAAGGTGACATTTACCACTAAACTACCCATACTACCACTTGTCTTCATTATCACCTAACTAGTCCGGACCAACATCCCACCCATCTCGAGGAGACAAACAAGTCCTTTTACCCATCTCCTTAATAGCCATGCAAAGGGCTAAAACTGCTAGATTTTGGGATGGAGTACTTGATAATGGAAGTCAATCCTAGGGAAATGGCAAGAACATATCCATCAGCACCACCAGAACCTGAAAATGTAGAAAAACAGATGCAGATTGGTTTATTACTTTGCTGAAAATTGAATAGCACAAATAAACCAGAAAAGTATATGGTACTTGGATAAGAAACTTTAATCAACTATCCTGTTTCTTTACAAGGAGTCCTCAATATACATATTTTATGGATTCGAAAGTCCAAATATACAAACTGCTTCCACAAGAACTACCAGCAGAGTCATAAAGCATGAAAACGGTGTTTGGTTTGCCTGACACAGACCATGTGAATTGAACTAAAGGAAAACTTCAATAAACCATACATACTGCCATTTTTTAGTGCCAAAATTGAATATAGTACTTATTGCCTGCAAAAACATTACTAATGAGCCCTGTAGCCTTCTAAAAAGGGGATACCTTGTTGAAGAAATTTTATGAACTTGTTGAGTAAAAGTGGGCTAACAAAACCAATGCTGTCATTTATCACCTGAATGAATAGAAAAAATATACTGTATTAGAGAATGAACACAGTCTGCACATGTGCAGACATTTAGTATGATCATGTTTGCAAACAAGGGTTCATGCCAAGTGACAGAAACACCTTCGTTAGCATTCATTACACAAACGGAATGTCTTTAGTCTGAATTTACTAACCCCCTTTCCTGACCTGCTAGCAACATATTATGTCTGTTCCAAAGTATGTAGAGAAAAATAAGTCCATCCCAGCAATTAATGCATGAATTTTCTACTCTCGTTAATCTGGTCAGATAGGCAACATTGTTCTAACAAGGGTAATATAAAAGAGATCATCTAGTATTTTATCATAAATTCCTAACCCAAATTCTAAAAGTAGAATCCCACACCTTCAGTTCATTTTATATAAAGGAACCTTCGGTTCATATCTAGCAGCATGCATTTACTATGTCCATCCTCCTCTATAATAAGGGGAAAAAAGGTACCTTTAACAGTCCCAAACGCAGGTAAGTCCATCCATAAGCATAAGACATGGCCCTAAGTAGAGATGAATCAGCACGGTGATGTTGATGTTCAACAGTCCATGAAGACAGAAGTTTCTCATAGCAGGAAGCAGCTCTAAGCTCAACTGGGAAATCAAGCAAATCAGTGAAATCGAGTTGTCTTGTGATACCAATGTCCATCATTGGATTAACGAACTTGAAGGTCAACAACTCCCAGATACTTTGGTTATTTTCCTGAGGATAAAGCATATGAAAATTTTGAAATTTAGACAGTTTGATTTGGTTAATAGAAAAGAAATGAATATAACAGAAGAGAGCAAATGTTCCAATTCAAAATAATCAAATTAGAACAGCATGTTTGCAGGTTTGAATTACAGGTCAGCAGGACCATTATATTTGATTCCCATATTTCCTCCATGCTGTCAAAAATGTACAATCTACCCAAAATTTTGTAAGCTGTCAGCTTTAGATTGTAATTTTCAGAAATTGGTGCTCTGGCGTTTGCGCTTAAACATGGCTGTCGTTTGTATCACACAAATAACATTCAACAGACATATTAAAAATCATGCATTTCCTATGGCAAGATGCTCGCGTTTACTTCACACAGTGAAATAAGATTACTGTAGGAACAACTTACTCCCTCCATCCACAAATATAAGGGATTTGAGGCTCTTTTGAAGAGATTAAGGATGAAGAGAAAAGACTAGGATGTCCCAGTTAAATGAGAGGTGGTTGGAAATGAGAGGGTAGTTGGGGGGGTAAGATAGAGAGAAATTTGAATGAGAGGTAATTAATGGGACAACTAGTACTCTAAAATTCCTTATTTTTGTGAACAAATAGGAAGAGTCAAAATCCCTCATATTTGTGGACGGAGGGAGTAACGAACATAAACGTATTATATGGGTAGAAGGGTGCAATTGTACACATACTCAATGCAAAGCACAAACCCAAACAGGACATGAAAAAAAAAATAACATACCAAGTTTGTCATTTCAGCCTCAGCTTTTTCATCTTCTGGAACAAGGGGAGCTTCAATAGAGTTCACTTCTCTGAAATAGCATTGAATTAGAAGCAGCTTTAGAGAAATTGTGAGGAACAGGACCATTAACTATTAGATATACAACAAACAAAACAAAAGAGTAGCTAGGGTGTTGTTCCGGGAACATCTAAGTCTAATGTGCCTAGGTTAAAGGGAAAGACATGAACAAATGCAACAGGATTCATGGCTCCGAAAGAAATAACTATGTCTACAGTTAACTTTGCCTCATTGCAGCAACTTCATATGCACAATACAATGCGGCACATGAGTTTACTAATAAACAATATGTCTAGCTCCCTAGTATAACTTCTAAACTCAGCATATGTTCGGTTAACATTTAACCTGCTACCTCTGCATAAACAGCGGAAACTTTACACTTCGAGTTACACCATGTTGCCCAAAGCTCAAACTGACAGTTGGCAGTTGACTGACAATTGGGAGTATTACTTTTGCAGTTGCTAAAATATAACAAAATTGTGTGGAAGATTAATTTATAAGGAACTAAGGATTATGTATTTGCTGATGAACTTTTGAGAGATCCACTGTTGACTCAGTAACATGGTGAGCCTTGGCCCTATGGCCCACATGTCACTGAGAAAAATGAGCAGCGTATTAGGAATAAAACCAAATACCTTTCATTGCGAGATCGGTCCACTACAATAGACACAATTACAAAGAGACCAAATACGATTGCCATAGAGAATGAGATGATCTCCTTAAAATATACCACTGCCTGTTAGGAAATCCAAAATAAAACTATGGATTAGATGTTTCTATTTTGAACACTTGTTCCTTGCCAATTTGTGTGTAATTTGCAGTAGTCAAGTTAAATACGAGAATGAACACAAAGTACATCATAAAATGGCAGAAACTGTATAAATGTGTCATAGTTCATATCAATACAAAATATTCGGTAAAGGGAAAGGAAGCAATATTGTAAAATAATAAAATACCTTTAATACTGTGAGCTTGTACTGCAAATGAGGTATCTCAAGAAGAATCTTCAGAATCCAGCAGAGACACATGATTGGGTTGTAGACGAGCCAAGGTCCATAGACTGAAACAAGACCTACAACCATCTATTCAAAGGCACCAACTATAATGGTTTTTGTTCAATAATTTGTATGATTGGAAAGGGAGAGCACAATCTTCACGGACTCACAGTAATAGAGCTCTTACCCATGCAAGAAACTGGGAGCACCTGAAGAACGATTCATAGTTCGCAACATCTTTCCCCTCAATTTTGTTCTTTATAAGCATAACTGTTTCAAGAAAAGAAAGGCAGGCTGCAAAACCAGGCACACCGAAAACAAACAACCTCTCCAGAAAACCTTTCCTGACATTCTAAAGCAATAGGCAAAATTATTCAAATTATTATATTGAAGAACTCAGTAAAAGATAGTGGACAACATAAATTAAACAAGGATGCTAATTATCAAGCTTAAGCAACATGGTTTGAGTGTTTCACTTTATCTTTCATTTATAATAAATTAATAGTTGGACCTTCTTGGTCCTACTGTTATTTTCAATAAAAAGAATATTCAAGTGTTATTTCTACAGAGACATAGAATACAAACTAGATTGCTGAAATTAATTATGATGGAACTTTCTTGGGTCAAAGCAAACCCAATGGTTTCGAAGTCCAAATAAGTTATTCAATGGAAGGATGTCTGCCTCAATTTAATTTAGTAGAAGCAAAGTGAATGACCCCTGTTTTTGCCACTTCTATGTGAACAAAACAATTACATGATGATTGAAGTCCCGCTATCCTAGCAACTCATGCCATCATTTGTGAATATTGAGCTCCATCTTCCAATTTCCCAGTTATAATCTCAACCATATATATTATTGAACTCTATTGCTTAACCCTGTCGTTCCAAAAAACCGAAACCATCGGCAATGAAATCATAAGAGCTTCATCCATATGAAATGCCAATTCAGATAGATGAAGTTCACACTTCAGACACCTAACAAAAGATATTGCACCAAACATGCGAACAACTTGTTGGAATGCCAATGCCTCACTAGCGCTAGTGATGACTTGATACTCCGTATTATCCAACCTTCCTACAACTTTGCTTCCAATAAACAGAGCAGAGCTACTACCTCAGTTATCCGCGCGTTCCTCCTGGCGATGAGGAGCACAACGGCAGCAGCCGCAGCAACCACATTTCCGCTGAATCCCAACACCGTAAAATGTTAAGGAATAAACAGCAATCAACCACAAAAACAGAAACGTGCCGAAGCGCGATCACCGACCCCCGCAGAGGCCACGAACTCCACCAAATTTCTCAAGCGAAACAAGGATATAAATCGGAGAAACACGGGGTGAGGCGCCTCCCGTCCCACGCCTGCACCAAAAAATCGCTCCAAATGAAAAAAAAAAAAAACTCCTCTGATGATCGTTTCTCCAGCATTCGACGCCGACGAGGAAGGGGATTAGGAGGGTTTTAGAGAAGCTCACCGCGGGATCGCCGGGGCAGACGAAATCCATCCGCCCGGCGGAGCCCACGAGCCGCCGCAGCTTCACCGCCGCGACTGACCCGAGCGCGTCGTCGCCGTCGCCCTCGTCGTCTCCGCTCTGCCACTCTCCCCCACTCGCTCCACGCGCCTACCTGTAGCGCTTCTCCCTCCTTTTCCACGCTCCAACTTCGCGACTACGCATGAGGCATGGATCCGTGGGACCCGCAGTTTTCATGGGCCCACATACCAATGTTCACGTGTAAGGCGGGTAGATCAAACCGAGGTGAGAAAACTATCGAAGTTGAAAAGGTACTTTTCAGCCTGGGCGAAAGCCGAGCAAACCGCACCCGCGGCGCGCGAAGGATCGCCCAATGACAAGCTGGGCCCGCTGCGTGGGGCCCACTAGTCAGTGCCAAAGACGGAATCTTCCGACCCGCGGCAAATGGATCGCACCGGGCAATGGGCGTGCACGCAGTGGGGTTGCTTTTTGGCTTTTTGGGCCTTTTGGATTGTTAACTAACGTGATGCGCACATACTAGTTAAAAAAAGGAAACCCCACGTGGCCCAGATGGGCTGGGCTGACACAACATTTGGTTCGAGAATTTACGGACTTACGGCCCATCAGAGGGAGCCTGACAAACTGTTCTTTGCTGGGCCTAGCCCAATGTGCCAGTATAGGTTTTGGGCTAGTCGGTACTGTTCTGTGATGGCATTTTTTTATTTTTATATTTATTTAATAAAATATTTACAAAACTATATTGTCATTTCAAAAATTTACAAAAATATACTCCTACCGCCCTCTGGGAGGGTGTTTTTTATAAGGCGCTACCAGAGGGCGATTTGATGACGTGGCTGACGGCCGTTGGCCGGGCGGCCCACGGCCGTCAGCCATCTGGGGGGCTGGCCATTTTGCAGGCGCCCCCCCTCCCCGTAAAAGAGCGGTTTTTGGGAGGCCCGGCATAAAACCCCCTCCCAGACTCCAAAAATATCATAAAATTCACTGAAATCACAGGAAAAAAAGAAGAGAGAGCTGAGAGCGAGGCTGAACGAAAGCAGCGAAGCTCTGTCAATTTGTTGATTCGTCTGCAGGTAAAATTTATTGTTTCTTTGTAATTTCTATTTATATGCAAGAATTGATATAGTATTGTACTGGTTCTGTGTATAGTACTATATGAAAATAAGTTATTACTCGTAGATCTGTAGGTTTTTAATTAATCTGTTAGATGACTTAATTTTTATAGAGATGTAAGGAGAATATTGGTACCTAGTTTAACTGTATTTTTTTCATCAACAGAAATGTCAAATAAGGTGATATTTCAGTTATTTCATGGGCAAGGAAATATTAGATATGGTCCAGAAGAGGTAGATCTGTCGGATTTTAGTTCAACGGCTAAGGGGATTGATAGACCAGCTGAGAGAAGTTTTGGGTTAGTGTACAACTGGCTGATGCGAGGGTTTCGACTGAACCCCAAGCTCAGCGCAATAACCTTGTATATAGTAGTCAGTCGTGCAGCTGAAGGCTTTTTTTGGAAACTGATGTCGGTCGATTGCACTGCTACTTGGAGATGGTATGTGGAGAATGTATTCTAACGTGGTTGGCCACTGGGCATACTTTTATCGATATATAAGAAAGATAACACCGCTGGTGCAGCACCCGTGCAAGACGATGAGAGTCCAAGTACGGCGGGAGGTGATAGCGAAACAATGGAAGAAAATGAAGGAGGGAATGATGAAAATAGACAGCCAACAGGTGTGGCAGATGAGGGAGAACAAATCAACACCATCGTCGAAGAAATGGATAGGGAAGATTCTAAAAACGAGCAAGTAGAGCATGATGATTCATCTGATAAGGACACCGTGATGCCTGCAGAATGGAGCAACGAGGAGTTCTCTGGGCTTGCTATCTCTAAGGGACATCATGTGTCATGGGAGTACAAGGAGAATGAGGTCATTCAGGGGACTAAGTATGCATATGTAAAAGATTTAAAGGAGTCAGTAAAACAATGGGCCGTGTCACTTCAAAGAGAGTTCTCGGTCGTGAAGTCAAGCAAATCGATGTATGAAGTGAAGTGCATAAAGGATGGGTGTCCATGGCGGGTGCACGCATTCAAGGGTAAATGGAAAGATTATTGGCAAGTTTCAATCGTGACTGAGCATTCATGTTATTTACCCGGTGTTGAAAAATATCACAGAAACATGACATCTGTATTTGTTGCAACAAAGATGTACTCCCATATTGTCAACAATCTGGGGTACAAACCAGGGTCAATTGTTAGACATATTGAAGAGAAATTCAAATACATAATTAGCTATGCTACGTCTTGGAGGGCAAAACAGAAGATTGTAGAGATGAGATTTGGCACATTTGAAGCATCCTATGATAATTTGCCTCGTCTATTAGGCTGTATTCTTCAGAGAAATCCAGAGACGTGCTACGACCTAAAAGCCTTTCCATCAATTCACCATGGTAATAAAAGTGTGTTGCAACGAGTATTCTTTGCATTAGGTGCTTGCATTCAGGCATTTGTCCATTGTCGTCCCATCCTCTGCATCGATAGGACATTTCTAACTGAAAAGTACAGAGGGCAGATCTTAACAGCAATTGGAGTTGATGGGAATAACCAAGTTGTACCAGTGGCTTTTGCTTTTGTTGAGAGTGAGAACACTGATAGCTAGTATTGGTTTCTAGAAAGGGTTAAGTCTGCAGTTGTACGGATGAGACCAGACGTATGCCTTATACATAATCGTCATACCGGCTTACTGCATGTAATTGAGTAATTGAGATATGGATGTATTGAGAAGGGATACCCATCAAGGTGGTTTGATGTCCAAAGCAGATGGTGCATACGTCATATAGGTGCTAATTTCTACAGACGATTTAAGAATAAGCACCTTATGGATCTTTTCAATAGGTTTTGCGTCCAGAATCAAGAGAAGAAATTCAATGAGCTTTAGAAGAGATTGGATGAGCTGACCTCTAAACTAACAGATGAGCAGTCCAGGAGGACTACCATTGGAGGGGATGAGGCTCCACAAGCTCTTGGACCTCTATCAAGTGACGGACCACATATGAGAAGAAGGTCTGCATCCTTAGTTAGAAAATTTTCAGATTAGATTGAGAATGAGTCAAAGGAAAAATGGGCATTGTTGTATGACAAGGATGATTCTCGGTTTGGCATAGTGACCATAAATTTGGCAGAGGTTTATAACTGGGTGATGCGTGGTGTTCGAGAGCTCCTACTTGTTGACATAGTTGAATTTATCTTGCATGGCACATGCAAGTACTTCAGAGATCGGTTCAGAGCAGCTGGGCCCTCAATGACGGACAATAATCTTTTCTTTGGCACACTACTAACGAATTATCTGCAAGATAAAAGTAAAAGGCCCGAAGACATCGTGCTCTACCTCAAGGCACACAAGAACACAGATTTGAAACATTGTGTGTCGACAAGGGCATGCGTGGAATCTACCGAAAAAAGTTGTGCAGGAGTGTGTGCTGAAGGAAGACGGGACCTACAAGTGCTCGTGCCGAAAACCTACTCTGCTCCACAAGCCATGCTCTCACGTTATTGCTGCGAGTGGTGAGTGCGGGATAGAAGCATGCTATTTTGTCTCACCTTATTTCAGGAAAGAAGTAATCTATAATATCTGGAATGAAGAGATATATGGTTTCGATATTGCGGGTACATTTACTATGGAGCATCCTCAAGCTATGTATATTCCTGACCCAACAAAATTGAGGGATAAAGCAGGTTGCCGTAAGACAAGACGCATCCGTAATGACATAGATGAGTCAGAAGCTTGTCAAAGGCATAAACGTTGTTCAAAATGTGACCAAGCAGATCATACATATAAGAAATGTCCAAATGATGTAACCGGTCCAAGTGCGGCGGAAGCTGGACCGTTGGATTCAGCCGCTGATGGCAGTCGTCCTACGAGTGAAGGCACAACTTCAAGACGACCCCGTCTTAGGCGTTCTCGAACAATTGGTGGTGCTACGGTGTAGTGTAAGTCTATACTAGTTCTTTGTTATAGAAGGATATATACCGTACTGTTGTTTTTTATTATCATGTAACAATAATTAACGCTAACTCTCTATTTGCATGCAGGTATGGCGTACCATACACCAGAGCTGTTGGACCAAGGTCTCGACCAGTCCCACCGGTCTTACTTGTCAGCTGTGGAGGGTGCCCACCTAGCCACCTTCCGTCCACGGCCTTCATGTCACCTCCTGCGGATAGACCCTCGGTTCCGAGAGAGGTAAGAGTTGTACGAATATTCATTCACATCGTTTGTGCATATCTATGTTCCCCAATATTGAATACAGTGCTATATTCTGCAGGTTGTGTGAGGCTGGACTTCTTCCGCTGTGTAGGCTAGTTGAGCCCGCACCGGACGAGAGAGACCCCGCCAAGCGATGGGACGCTGACCGGTCACTTCTGGCAGCACTGGTGGATCACTGGAGACCGAAGACCCACACGTTCCACCTACCGTGCGGCGAGATGACTCCCACACTCCAGGACGTGTCGTACCTGCTAGGACTTCCCCTCGCAGGAGACGCAGTCGGCCCGATTGACAGGGCACACGGTTGGTTGCAGGACATCACTGCTCGGTTCGAGCCCGTGCATCGTCGACCTGAACTTGGACCCCCGGATTCGCTACCGCCTTACACTACGAACGGCCCCTCACAGGCTTGGCTGCTACAGTTCATCATAAGTCGCGTATTCCTTTCATTCACAATCATCCGATCTACAAAGCAATAAAGCTGCTGACTATAATCTTCCTTTACAGCCTGATAAGCTAGACGATGACGCCGACGAATACTCAGTGCGGCGGAGCATGGAGGCGTACCTGTAGTGGCTGTTCGGGTGGGTGATGTTCACCAGCACTCACGGGCACGCGGTGGACAAGGGACTGATCCACTACGCTCGTGTGATCGCCGACAGCGAGGACGGCTGTGTACCGCAATAGAGTTGGGGATCTGCTGTGCTAGCAGCGACGTACTGTGCTCTTTGTGACGCGTGTACAAAGACCGATCCAGGTGCTATTATTGCCGGTTGCCCTCTCCTTTTGCAGCTATGGGCGGCCGAGCGGTTCGCGATAGGCCGTCCTCTGATTCAGCACTCTTCCTACGAGGGTGGCCCTGGAGGCTTGTACGGGCAGTGGCCCGAGGACCGTCTGACTATGGGGACCGTATGGTGTCGCCGTGAGGTACAAAATGTGAAATTCTATGTTTACCACTTATGCGCAAACACTGACGTGTAAGCTTTTCCTATTTTGCAGCGTCGTTACGCCCACAGACAGGTTAGGAGGGCCTACTCCGAATTCGTTATGGAGTTCGACCGCCTGCTGCCCAGCGACGTTGTCTGGGAGCCGTATAGTCCACAGGGCAACGTGGCCCGTGCACCGCTCGGACTCTTTACTCTTTGCACGCGCGACCAAGCGTACTGGATGACGACAGTGCCGTTGGTGTTCGACACCTTCGTCGAGCCCCACTCTCCACAGCACGTGATGCGACAGTTCAGACTACGTCAGCACTCCCCTGTGCCTGTGGAGATCGTTATGCCGCGTGATGTGCACCGGTTAGTACAACTGCGATCTTTGTTTAGTACTACAACTATTTAATGTAGTCTAATGCACTCTCTGCAAATAGATATAATTGTAAGGGACAGGCAACCGGTGTTCAGTGGTATCCTCGACTGCAGAAGTACGTGGAGGACTAGTTGTTGGCGACGGAAGAGGTGATCGACGAGATACATCCACACACTGAGGAGACCTACCTAGCATACCTCACGTGGTACCAGGCCCGTACTCGCACACGCGTAATGTTCACCCCAGATAATCCACAGCCACACGTCGCCGCTACGACGGACACGTATCCTAGACACCGTGACCAGGACTACTTCCGCGCGGTACGTCACGTTATCTTTGCACTTTGCTATTCCCTTTGTACGTGTCCACGGTTCTAACACATGTTCATGTCACATTTGAAATAGGCTGACGCAGCGCGACAGGTTCAGGCTGATATAAACGCGGTGTTCGAACAGTTGGACAGTGGGATCGTGCTGAATGCCGATGAGCAGATGACGACCTTCGGGAGGATTCGTCAGGCGATGCTCACAGTGATTCGTGCGCTCACTTGTCGTGCGGTCGATGCGGTACCTCCCGTAGTTGTACAGCAGCAACAGCCACGGCCAGCAGGAACAGGAGCAGGAGCAGGAGTGCGACCGCAGGGTTCCAGTTAGCCATCTGGCCTCTCCAGAGGTAAATTCGACTAACCATTGGTTCATAACATGTTTCCTTCTACGACATGTACCGTTGTACATCAATATTCTTCCCTACAGCTTTCGCTACACCGTACCTACATCCCTCTGGAGCTAGCACGTCGACGCATGGAGTGTACCACACAAGACCACACGCGTAGCTGGGCATGACAACTGCCCCCCGGGCCACCACAGGAGGTCCTTCAGGTTATATCAAAGTTTATTTTTGCATTGCAAAATTTTGGTTTGCAATTATCAATATTTTGGTGTACAGGGTTTCACTCTACAGCGCCGGGGCCCGTAGTACGTTGTATCAGTAATAGTTTGTCTGTTGTATATCATGTTTTATTAATTCTACGTATACTGAAGAAACCCTTTACTTCATTTACACTCGTCGATCAAACGATGTGCTCCTCACGATCTATGTTTGTGACGAAATTGATCAAAAACATGAATTTTCGAGTTTTAATTTCACAGCAAAAGTACATTCCGAGTAGTGACAACCGAACACACGTTAATTGCTTACGAACATAATGAAATTATCCATCCAAAGAGTACAAACGGTACATCAAACGTTTCTAGTTACCGTTATTATATGCCTTAGGGAATTTTAAACAGATATCCAACTAGAGATGCAACTACTGTGTGCAGCGTGGGTACTTTCCCTTCCTCGCCGCCTCCGGCCCAGCTTCCTTTGCACGCCGTGCCCTCTCCCGCTTCCTCTCCCTATCTACCTCACGGGCTTCCTTCTCCTGCCGCTCCTTCTCCTCCTTCCTCTTCTGCTCAGCCTCCCACTTTTCTTCTGCCGCCCAAAGACGTTCGAGGTGGTCCCTGTGCCATTCCTGCGACATGCGAAGATACCGTGCATCCTGTGGACGGATCTCCGTATCTATCCACTACACAAAGTCGCACAGAGGCGGAGAAGGCTTCGGTGCCTTGACATATACAAATTTGTTAGCTCAAAGGTTCAAATATTTTGTAGTACAAAATAATTCATATTACCTCCACTGGTTTCTTCGCCTTTCCCTTCTTTCCTTGTGGTTTCGCCTTCTCTGGGGAGTAGGCGTAATTTGCACACATCCAATACCTTTGCCGGTATATGTAATCCTTCTCACTTATTGCAACTTTGCAATTATCTCCACACCAACACATCGGCGGAGGCTCGTCAATCGGAGGTCGTAGATGAATGGACATACCAGATGCATCCATAGCAACCTACATTATAACCAAATAAACGCAAGTTATAACTCACTAGGCCAAAAATATCTTATATAACTACTTACCTAGGGTATACTACACATGACTATAAAAAATGAAATATCATCATCCACATTTCCATCTCCCGAGCGTTTCTCAAACTAGTGCTACTCATCTAGTAAAAAAAGCTAACTTCTCTCATGCGCTCTATCAATGTCCTTAGCCGTTATGCTCAACTACAATAGATCTACACTCTGGGAAACAAACCTAACATTTATTTATTTATGAAAAATTGGTCTAATACTACACATACTACATTATTTGATGAATATAAATAGAAATTGCAAAGAGACATCAAATATTACCTGCAGACGAATCCGTAAATCGGCAGGGCTTTAGCGTTTCCGTTGTCCTTCACTCTCAGTTCTCTTTTTTTTCCTGTGATTTGTGTGAATTTTATGACATTTTTGGAGTCTGGGAGGGGGTTTTATATCGGGGGAGCTAAAAACCGCCCTCTGAGAGGGTGGCAGGGAGGCCGTCTGCAAAAATCCGGCCAGAGGGCCGACCATTTTAGAGGCGGCCCCCGGCCTCCCAAAAACCATCCTCTGAGAGGGTGGTTTTTGGGAGGCCGGAGGGCCGCCTGCAAAATGGCTGACGGCCGTGGGCCGTCCAGCCAACGGCCGTCAGCCACGTCATCAAATCACCCTCTGGAAGGGCGATTTATAAAAAACGTACTCCCAGAGGGCGGTGGGAGTATATTTTTATATATTTTTGAAATGAAAATGTAGTTTTGTAAATATTTTATTAAATAAATATAAAAATAAAAAAATTCGGCATTCTGCATTTCTTCTTCTGTGTGTTCCTGGTGTTTTTTTTTTAAAACACGGTACTCTTATACACGCACGCACACTTACCTCTATGAATACATATACTCTACTCATATAAGCACATTTGTAAGACCAAGACCAGTATATTTTAAAATTAATAAAGTCGCCACTCACCATAGGCCACAGCCGTCTCATCATTGATAGGTATACTCACCCTATAAATATACACACTCTATCTATATAGCACCTTTGAAAAGCCATATGAGCTTTGTTCAGAAAACTGAGCCAACATATCTTAATATTAGTAAAGTCACCGCTCACCACAGGCTACAACAGTCTCACTATCCATAGGTTCATCATCTACTATAAAAAAAAATAAATAACCATAAATTTAAACACCCGTCTCAAACTTAAAGTCGGATGAACAGTTTTCACCACGAACAACCTAACCAACCGAGCTCATTTGCCTGTTTGTTCCTGGTTTTGATACCATCGAATGCACGTACACGTTCAGGTCTCCAAAGCGGAGGAATTATCAAGGATATTCATAAGAATTGAACTAATTTTGGCAAGTTTATGGAAAAATTCTTTTTTTTCCAAAGTAGAAATACTATTGTTTAGAGCTCTCTCGGAATACAAGAACTTTACAGTATTTTCACAACAATTTGTTCGTTTTTAAAAGGTTCTCGTGAAATTTCTCCGTTCAAAGGAGGCCTAATATTTCCCGTGTTTACGTTACATTTACATGCTTGCTGCGGAAGGACTAGGCTAATTTTGGACGATAAAAATTTGCATCCTTTCGTTACCATGTATGTCCTCCGTTTTTAATAAATAATACTGTTAATTTTTAACACAATATTTTATTAAATTTAAGTAAGTATAATTTATTTTCTTTTGACTTGATTTATAATTAAAGAAAGTTTAAGCATGACTTAAATTTTTTATATTTACACTAATTTTTTAAATAAGACGAATGATCAAACGACACGACAAAAATCAATGTCATTATTTATTAAAAAACGGTGGCAGTAGAAATTAATCCTGGGTTTTGGTGAGACAATCCATCCAATCATCTTGGTCTCTTGGAGACGACGAGGCTAGCTAGCTTGTGTGGCTGTGAGTTCATCACGATTGCAAAATTGCAAGGATAACTCGTAGCGTTGGCAGCGTTCGTAGCTGCAGTAGCTAGCCTTTCCCCGGAGCCGACAAGGCAAGCACCTCCCGAATACACCCTACATCAAAGGTTATGGAATGTTTTATGCTAGCTGCATAGAAGTAATATCTTGTAAACCGTCCATTTTGTGATTTGTTTTTTACTCCTAGTATACTACTCGTAGTTACGTGAAAACGGATAGATACATGTGGGTGGTCTACCTATAGATCTTAACATAAGGAGAGAAAAATATAAACATGGGAAGCATCTTTGGTGTGGCAATTGAGTAACGGGTATATGATTATACCCACTATGATTCTTTTATTGAAAAAAAAGACTTGATGGGCTTATATTCAGATAGGACATTGTGTATGTTGTGCTTTGAATTTGGCATGTATTGTTTTCATCAGTTTGAGATAGATTATTTCACAGAATTATGGACACGAATTATCCACTTGATTATAGAGTAAATTAAATATTAAAAAAATAAACTTAATATTTTTTTAAGTAATAGATAAAAATCCGGTCTCTATATCCACAACTGAATAAACTTAAAAAATAGCTTAGAGTAAGTACTCCAAACCATGCAGCATGAGATTTTTTTTTGAGAAAACTTATTTTTAGAGGTTTGAAGTATATAATTCGTGATAATAATTCACAAAAATTATGAGCGTGCAGACTAGCATACTGTGTTTATATGTATGACGTGTGTGGGTGGGTACGGGCTCTTATAGAAAGGAAAATATCACGAGATAAAATGATCTCAACGTCGTCATATAAGATATAACTGTATCATCAATCACCACGCCGCTACACTGCATGTTGGTTTTCTTTCTTTTTTATGGAGGTGGCAAGAACATGCTCCTACAGATGCAGTCATTCTGGAAAGACGAACAAGTTGCAAGATTTCGAGTGTGTTCGAACCTCCAAACTTTCCAATCGATTTACACCATCATCGTCTACTCATATTTCCATCGATTCCACAATGACATATCACCACGTGCATCGTTCGTTTCCCCAACGCATGAATGCTTCCGGAACAGCGGAAATCGTGCAGAACAATGGCTTGAATGTATGGCATTGATTCCCCTGTGCATAGAAATCATGGAAATTCGAATGCAAACAGAAAGGCATAGTGTCCAAACATTTCTTTATGAAAGGTGTCAAACAAACATCTCTAAACTTCTTTTTTTCTTTCGATGACATATCTGACCATTTTGAATGACATCTCTGAACCTTTTCTATTAATTTAAACAAATGATCATCTTTATCATCGTTTGGCAGAAAACAATTAAAGAGTATATCACACGCCAATAAGATCAAATCCACAAAAAGATTTGGATATTGTTGAGCATGGAAAGACGAGTTAGGAACACAAGCACACAACATTCAGAGGAGTACTGTTTTTTTTTTCTCCAAAGGACAAAAACATCCACAAGAAACCAAAAGAAAAGGAGAAAGTAGAATGGAACTGACCAACAACAACACAACAGCACCAAGAAAAAAAAAAGCAGAACACAAAGGGTTTCAGCAAAAGCAGAAGCAGGTTTTGGTGAATTCCTAGTGAGTGACAGAAGGTGGCGCATGCTGCAGCGTCAGCAGCAGGAGGAGGCCCTGCTGCTTTGGAGAAACCAATTTTGTTGGCTAGGTGGCCAAGGTAGAGCATTCTTTTTGTCTCTTGCTGGAGTGGCAGCCTCTGCACGTATGCACCCCAAAGGGGGAGAAGCAAAGGCAGGCCAAGCAATAGCAGAAAAAAATGGGTGAATGCATAGTTATTTGTACTTTTAGACTGTTTTAAGGAATTTGAAAATAAACCGAATTGGCAAATGTTTTAAAGCTCCTCTACGGTGAGACAATATTTTTTGTGAAACTACTGCATTACAAGTGTGTAGTTTCAAACTATATAAAACAGACCATAGTATGTCTATTGTATTTTGCTTGTTACATTTTTTCTGTAAATTATACCCTAGTGCATCACTACAATCATGATATATTACTCCTGTATATGCTCCTAGTGAAAAGAAGTACATGGCTGCACGATTTTTTTTATATTTTGGCTCTTTTAAAAAACTTATTTTATAAATAGACCCCTAAAAAACTTATTCCAGGAATAGATCATTTTCTCGGTGCCAGGGTTATTGGTGCCGAGGTCCAACGTCTCGGCGCCAACGATGCTGGTGCTGGCACCCTCAATCCCCATGGCAGCACTGGCCGCTAACGTGAAGAGGTCGGCACCAAAGAGATTGACGCTAAGGACCTATTTGTAAATAATTTATTTACATTTTAACCCTTTTAAGAGTCTGTTTGTAAAATAAGTTATTTACAAATAGATCCTCGGCACTAGCCTTTTTGGCACCGACCCCTCCATGTCAGCGCTGCCACGGGGGTGAGGTTGTTGGCGCCGAGACGTTAGATCTCAGCGTCAATTACCCTAGTGTCGAGAAAAGGGTCTGTTTTTGAAATAAGTTTCTCTAAGAATCTATTTATAGAATAATTTTTTTAAAAAAAAAGACTAAATTGTAAAAAATCCAGTACATGGCTGCTTGGTTGATATCCACAACCTGTCTAGTACTTATGACAAGATTCTTTCTTACCACATAGGCTCCAGGTGCTATTGACAAAAAGAAAAAGAGTATGACGAAATTATCTCATGCTACGTAAAGTGTGGTTTTAATTATGCTACCCAAATCTTAAGAAAGTCAGTTAAAAAATTATGGCAAGCTAAGGCACTGTTTGAATTGGCTTGTAGTTTGAACTTATCAGCGACACACAAAAAAGATAAGTCATTAGATCATAATTAATTAATTATTATAAACTTAAAAATAGATTTATTTGATTTTTTAAAGAAACTTTATATATATATATATTGCAAAATAGTATCATTTAGTAATTTAAAAAACGTACTCACGTTAACCCTCTATTTGAAAACGTAAGGTGCCTTTATTTTACGTAAAGTCAACATTTAAAAATTTTGATTGACAATTAAACTAAAAATATAGGTGTTTAGATATTCATATTTGAAAATATTTTATACGATGTTAATTTTGTAGTTATTAATGATATATTATAAAAGAAACTAGATTAAAGTGTAATGTTAAAGACCGTGCAGAAATCTAATATGTCTTATATTTTTAAATAGAGGCAGTAAACCATAAACTAAATTAAACGGCGCTTAGACAAAGGGACTAAGCCAGAAGCTAAATTAAACGGTGCTTAGACAAATTAAGGCGCTCAACCAAATAACCCCTTGACTCTCACAGCAGCCAATGTAACGTATACTACGGAGTAGTACTAGATATGAGTACCATACCTTCAACCGGATGCATGTGCAGGAGAGTGTGGTTTGACGAATTTTGGAGCCTGAAGTGTACACTACTCTGCTTTAGTTTGGTCAATCTGTCTCTGCTGGTGCATCGTCACACATGGACCTGACCTGCAATATGGTCCGCCATCAGCCTTTTCCTATCAGTCAACATGTATATGTAAAATCATTGTCATGATTAATATTTTATAATAAATAATTAATTTTATAAATTATTTATTTAACGAAAATTTGTTAAAAACTATAAGTCGAGTTGGTGTGTGTGACTAATGCGAGTTAAGTTGGAAAAAACTTATACTCGGATATGGTTTCTTTATTTTTGTATGTGTATATGAGTCTTGAGGCCTCAGGAGTATTGTCGGTGATGGATCGGAAGTTGATTTGAAAGAAGTTAATGTCTGGATGATCGAAAGATCACGCGGGATACTAAAAGCTAGAGATTAATATACATAGAGATGCAGATTTCATATGGCATACAAAAGAAATTATGTGCATATAGAAATAAGAGTTTATTTTGGATAGGGAAGTTGAGTCCTACTTGGATTAAGAGTGGAGTCCTAGTAGGACTAGAAGTTAAGTCCTAATAGGATTAAGAGTTCTACACTTCTACTCCTATTTTGTGTAGGAGGTTTTAGGTATAAAAAGATAAGGGGTTGAGACTTTAGAGTTATAATTTTTGGAAAAGAGAAAAGTTAGGGTTTAGTTTTGAGAGAGAAGAGTGCTTTTGTATGCACTTTGTAGACATATCTTGATGTAATAAAGTTGATCTACTTTCAATAGTTTCGTTGAGTTGTATTTTTTATTCGTGGGTAGTTAGATCGGTGGCATGGAGATGATTGGACTGGTGGCAGGTATTAATCAGACCGGTGGTATACAACAGTGCATTACAATTTCATCCAAATCAGAGGTTTTTTTATTTTCACTAAAAAATTTTGTTATTTGTTTTTTCTACTATTTATCTTTTCTGATAGACTTAGTTATTGTATTTGACCCTACAGCATAGTTCCTCCTGCTCTGAAGACGCTTGTCCAAGATGGATGCTCTTTCATGCAGTAAGTCGTTGACCGGTTGCATACTATTCATAGACCAGTCTTTTTAAAAAAATATTAGACCGTTCAGCAAACCATCAACTACCACGTGATCTGGATTCTGGATCCGAAGCCTCGTTCAAATCAAATTGGAGCTCGGAATTGAGCTGTTACCGGTGAAACTCCTATACATCTTCCTTTACAAAAGTCAGGAAAATTCCAGGAGAAAACTGCGTCCGGATGATGGATAATTATAAATTATTGGACAGTGTTTTATTCTATATATAAAATTTTTTCATATATTTTAACATTTAATAAAAAATATTTTAGATGTTTCTCTTACTTTGTTAAAATATGAAACACAGTAAAATTGTCTGTTGAAATATTCCGTTCTCGTATATAAAATATAATCAACCGATATTTTTTAAAAAGATTAACTGCAACGGATACAACGGTATAATCGGATCATAAATCAAATAAATATGTTTAAAAAATTATTTAAAATTTAATAAAATATTATATGCATACATATATGCATGCAAGTGAGGGTGCTTATACGCTGCGCTAGTGTCCGATGCCATCGACCAGACACGCGAAGCATTCTCCGAAATTCGGCGATAGATACAGGGCAAAACGTACAATAGGCACCGTAACCAACCAAAGTCCAGAGGCGGTACATGGCAGATGGCACAGCACTGCAGCAGCACAGTGCACGCAATGCGGTGACATGCATGCCTGCGACGCTGCGTCCGTACAACGTACTCCTCCCCCCAACCACCAAGCAATCTGCAAAAGCCACCGTCACCTGTACGCTGCGACGCTGCTGCTGCTGCCGCCGCGGTGGCGAGCCAAGATTCTCGCGCGAGGGGGGTGAGCAAAAGGAGGCGGAATAGTTTGGTTTTGCAGGGGAGTGCATGGCTGTATGCATGCACGCGTTTGGTTTGTCGCCAGCGCTGAGCCGCCCATTCACCATAGAGTGACATGGAGTGTGATCTCGTGTCTTGGCGAGGTCACGGGTGCTCCGACTGTGGCGAGGCCATTTGAACACGGGCCACGGCTCGCGAGTCGTGTTGGAGATAAAATAAAAAGGACATTGTATATTTGTATTGTAAGAGAGAGGATATATGTGGTCTTACTCTATGTGATCAGTTATGACTAAATCATCGGTAACTGTGTTGTTATTGTGCTTACCGCCTAAACCGTCAGAATATGGTATCGGTTACCGGTCATTTGATTTAAATAAATTTTATCCGAATTCAAATTTTTAAAAAAAATAAAAAAAATACAAAAAAAATTCTAGTAGTACTTAAATTATGGATCACTATGATGAAGAAAGTTTATGAAAATAATAAAGTTTACTTTATATTTTGGAGCTCCATCGAAATTAAAATAAATAAGAGATGGGTTAAGATATAATTTCTACTTTATTTAAGTGTAAAAATGATAGCAAGGGTTATGCAAAAAAAATTATGCAATATTACATTGTTTATCTAGAGATATCCATAATTTTTTTCTGAATTTTCTACAACTTTTTAGAATTTTTAATACGTTTTACAACTTTTTCTGTATTTTTTCTTTTTAGCTTCAACATACCACGGTTTACCGTACGGTTACCGCACGATATCACATGGTAACCGTGAGATTTGAAAATTTTGAATTTAAATTTTTAAAGATAAAATTTGTGCGGTTTTGGACGGTACCATGGTAACTGATAACTACCATATTATAGATGGTACCGTGGTAACTGATAACTACCATATTATAGATGATGATAACTCTACCCCAAATAGTATGGTGAACATTGCACGTGACAAGTTCTCTCTTCTTTCAATGAGTGGTTTGCACTGTGAATCGTCTGATGATGACGCGCATGGCCTAAGAGAGAGCTGTGGCGCGCATGCATTGCCGCCGTGTGTATGGTCATCTGGAGGAGCAAGGAGCCAGGAGCTAGCCAGGCGTGGTGCGATGGTACTCGGTGATGGCACAGCCACACAGCGCGTGTTAAGTTGCATGTGAGCAGACTCAGCAGATGGGATCATGGGGGTTCACAGAACAACGGAGAGTCGGAGAGCAAAATGTAATGCAGAGAAGAGTTGGTGGTTATTAACCTGCGAGGTTGTTGTTGGCCTTAGGCCAGGTAGCGACGGTTTCAGCTCACTGTTCAAGCATACTGTTGGTCTGTGTAGCACGTTGATTGATGATTCATTTTCTGTCGGATGACCAAGATTTGACAAAGTTATTGTACTGTGCTTTCTATGTTTTTACAAGCTTTTTTTTTTCTTTTCGGATGATATACAAAACACGCATAAATACCCACGTTTCTTAACATACTTAAAGAAATAGCGCTTATTGCAAACCCCCTAACGTTGACTGTAGTATTATTTATATTGAACGGGATTTAAACCTAGAGTGATTCCTCTCTAATATTACTTCCGTTTCAAAATATAGTAACCTATACTGGATTTGACACAATATAATACAATAAATATAAATAGATCTCTCTTCATTCTAAAATATAGGAACTTATACTGGATTTGATACAACCTAATACAACAAATCTAGACATGTCTCCCTCTGTTCCAAAATATAGTAACCTAGTACTGGATTTAACACAACTTAGTACTACGATCTGGACAGAGGTTATGTCAAATTCGATACTAGGTTGCTCCTCGAAAGAAAATGAATCAAATGATTCAGAGCGCGTTTGGTAGGGATTCTCGGGGGTGATTCTCAATCGGATCAATTGGAGCTAAGCCAAACGGGCAAAAAAATCCTCCCGATTCTTAGCCGAATTGATTCGCTGTGATTCTCAATTTTACACATGAATGAAGAATCAGGCAAAAGGTGTCTTCTCGCGAGAATCCAATGAACGAAAATTAAAAATCCCTATAAAAATTCACAAAATCCCCGTAAGAATCAGAATCATAGAATCTGGAGCTCTACCAAACAGGTCCTCAATTTTTCTCAAAGAAACTACGAATGATTAATCAACTGATAATATGTATGCCTAGTTAGTGCTCCAAAATCAATCTTCTTGTCATTGAAGATGAGTAGCCAATTCAGGGTTTCTGAAATTAATTTGTCTAGAGGCTCAACTATCACTTAGCTTAATTAATATTTGAATGCATAGTATCTTGCAGTACCACCTCAAGGACTAAAAACTCTCAATGAATATAGTTTTAAAACCCACAACGGTTGACATACTACAGGGTAGGCCATACCCTAACTAACTAGATTCAGCACTGAAATCCATCACATGCCACATTGCTACACTTTGCACAGCAAAGTTTGAGGAGACCAAAAAGCTTACATCCATCTCTCCGTGGTCCAAATGCTAGGATGATAATCCCATGTTTGACTGTTTAGGAGGGTTAGGACCATGTCTCCATATCCTTTGGTCCCCTGGAGACAATCATACATTTTGCAACGGCCACCCATGCATCTATATATCCACCATCATCATAGATAGTAGCCCTAATCATGAACCATTGGAGAAAAGAATGTGTGTGAGCAATGATCATGAGCTAGCTTAGCTAACTAGATTGTTGGCATTGTGGTCCAATGCAAACCAAGGGGACTGATTAGTCTAGGGGTTACTACTTTTCAATTGAACAATAATCTAGGGTTAGCTTGGTAATTAATTCATCTCTACCAGTTAGCCATTAGTTGTTAAAGGCTAGTAACAGATGGGATGGGTGGCGCGGGAAGATGGGCGAGTATTTTTGTTGGCGACGGAAATTACCTCACTATCATAATTAGTAGTATGATCTTTTCCCTCCATCAGTAAAGTATGATTTTCCTAAATCAAACTACTCCCTCCGTTTACATGTTGATTGTACTATCTAAACGCTGGCCACTGGTAGTTTATATATTATTTAGTTATGACAAATAAACGATATATTCCCTTCGTTCTAAAATATAATAATTTATAAAGTTTAAATTTTGTTCTAAAATACAGCAACTTATAGCTTGAAACGTATACTTTTTGTTAGGTAGTATCAAAAAGGAAAATGTTGTGCGTACGATTTTGATAAGATCAAACGCAGACGACATGGCCGCCAGGGCACATAACACGGTGTAGGACCAGAATTTGCAACTGTTTATTAGACCAGAATTTGCAACTGTTAAATAAACGCTAGAAGAGAAGTGTTTCATTGTACAACTATTGTAAACCAAAATTCGTACGTATAGGAGTGCTATATCCAGAATACCCCTACACTCAACTTTACCTCGTTTTCTATTCTAAACCAAAACACCAAGCCCATGATATATTAATAGGGTATAGTCTTTTTATTCATCTTCTTAATATCCATGTTTAAATCTAAAAGTTACTCTATTTTAGAACGGATAGAGTAGCTAGGTAGGCATTTTAATAATATCATATGCTTCCTCACCCAAAAAAAGTAATATCATATGCTTGAGCTGCTTCTTTTATAAAATAGTAGTGACGTAAATTTCAATTCATAAGATCAAAATAATTATCATGAAATGTAGAGATAATATGAAAAATACTCTCTCCATTCAAAATAATTGTCAGTTTTCACTTTGAAGTACCAAGCTTTGACCAACAATATTCTTTTAAATAATCTAATTATTTAGTATCAAAGTTGTAAAACTGGATTTGTAATCTTTTGTACTTCACTAATATCTTGCATTTAAACCTTTTCAATTTAATTAACATTGCTTAAAAATACTGGTTAAAGCTAATCCATTTACACGATCAAATTTGACAAGTATTTATAAAAAGAGAGATCATAATATCAAAGGATTATAACAAAGAGTCAAAAACAAAATACAGTCAGCAGTAGCAGAGCCAGCGACACCATCAAGTCCGGACGGCTAACAATATTTTCTAGTGAAAAATCAGTTTTGACGAATGACAATAGCAATTTATTGCTATTATAGTGAAGACAGTAGTGACGGAGCCCGAGCGGCTATCCAATCTGCCTGGAGGCTGAATCCGCCGCTGACAGTCAAGAGTAAGTTATAATTTTTGATATGGCCTCACATTTCACTGGTAATATATGCATTGAGAAGGAAGGCCAGGCCGGCGTCCATGCTTGCTTAGATTCTAAATCATGGCGACGGAAATGCAACGGATGAGATGTACTTCCCCTATTTTAATTTACTTATCATTTAAGTAAATTTCATACTAAATTAAGAGGTGTGACAAATTACCCTCATTGATTATATTCTAATTAATTTTTCAAAGCAAATATTAAAATTCTTTATGAGGAGTACTAGGAGTAGTATGGATGTATTGATTAAGGATAGGTAAGTATTTTGATAAAAAAAATTTAAATACTAGAATACCAAGTAAATTGAAAAAAAGGATAAAAAAAATCTTGGGTACGTACGTGCTTGCTTTCTGCAAAGGAGAAGTGTTCTGCTGTGCTGTGCCTGTACCTGTATGTACGTACATGTTGGTACGTATGGGCCCAACTGGCAGCATTTTTAGATCCGCCTGTCCGTAGCAAAGGATCCCGAACATCCATAGAGTAATCACCGGTGCTTTGTACGTACATGGAACAGCATGTTTGACGAGATTTGTTCCGGCTCCAAATCCCATCTTTTATACTACTAGTACTCTCCACGGTTTAATCATTAGCTGCACGCATCCCCAGGGATTAGTTGTTGTTGTTGATGTGAATTGTTACACTAAATTATTAAGTTCAGATTAACTCACCGGCAGGGAAGGCACCTAAACAAATGACCTGTGGTCGATAAGAAGAGGGTTTTCTTTTAGTACGGTTGTCTTCTTCGGGGCTTATATTTTTAGATTCTCTAAATTATATGATTTTATCATAGTTATTTAAGAGTCTAAAGGATTAAATTAATTACTATGAAGTTAAAAATATATTTTAAAAAAGTAAAATGAGAAACTTTTGTATAGAAGATTTTTACATAAAAAGAACCATTTGGAAGCTTGCAAAGCGTGTAAATAAAAATCTAAAATCTAGAGACAGAATGGGGCCTAAAGCTCCGCATGTAGGGTGTGCATTTGCTCATGTTGAAAAAAAATAAGCACATATAGATTTAATTTATTCTATAAATTAAATTATAACATTAACCGCATAAGTTAATAGAACCATCTCACATAATCTAGACATATATACAATGAAATAATATATGAATAGATCGAACACGTAAAACATAATGAATACGTACCAACGATTCTATTCAGGAAGATGGTTCGAAGCAGTAGCAAGCACCGTAAGTACAATGCGTGGTACAGAATGGTGCTGACGACACGCAGCGTCCGAATGTAGAGGGAAGACCGTGGTGGACAAACAACAAGCGGTCGCGCAGAATGCTTCCAAAAAATCTTATTCGTCCTTTCTCCGTACATGACTTCACGAGGATGATAGTTCCAGAGACCTACTTTCCAGAGCACCGGTGTACGCCGACGAGCAAGACGAAGTAGACGACGTGTGGCGGCATAGTACAGAGGAGAGGCAAAACCCTATATTGCTTTCGCATGTGTTGCGTAGAGGTAGCGGTTTGGTATGGTATTTATAAGACGTGTGATCAGTACGCCTTCCATAACCCATAACCGAATCGGATAAGTTGCGCGTAACCTGCCCGGACTCCACACCAGTCCAACGCACTGAACAATCTGGTTGGATGCAGCAAAACCAAAACTGCAAAAGAAAGTCGCGTCTGTGCAAGCATAAGGAGCTAATTTTGGCAGAGCATTCATGTGCATGTCGCGCGTGCATCCCGGCCCCGAGCCCGATGAGGCAAGGCAAGCGCATGTATTTATCTAGTTCTCTCCACCACATATTGCTCAAGTGGCTAGGAGAGCATTCACTATTTTAAGGAGCTCTCCCTCTCCTACAATAAGCAATGTGGTACTAAAATTGACATGCATACCTGCTATGAGATGGGCTTTTGAGATTTTCCTAATAATTATTCTACAATTGAGTGCTAGGCTTACTAACAATTCTAACAGCTCATGACCAATAATTCAGCTCGGACTTGTTGTCTTTGACATTAGAAAACTAAGTTTGGCAGCAGAAATTTGTAAACCGGCTATTTGGTTAACCAATATTTTGGTCTCAGTCTTTGGTCTAACCGACCATAACGAAATCTCATATTTTGTATAGGACTTCTTGTTGATCTCTCGTTCCTCTCCTTCTAGGCACCCCGCTTGGCTATGGCTGGTGGTGGCGGTGCGACAGGCCGGCAGCAGTTGACGGCATGCGCAATGCCTCGATCCCTCGTTCCTCTCCCTCGATGCATCAGCCATCCATCCTCCTGGCTATTTCTAGTGGTGGCGCGTGATAGCCGGCGGTTAGGCGAACACAACGATAGTACAGCGGCTAGGATGTGTTTGGTTAGAGGAATTGTTAAAATGGAATGGGAGTATAATGGGTGGAGGCTATTAAGTTCGTTGTTTGGTTAGTGGGTGTGGAAGTTTTGAAGGGATAAGGAAGGGGAGTTTAAGAGAAAACTCTCACATTTTCAATCCTTGGGTAGAGGTGGTAATTAGGAGGGAATTTCTTCTCTAAGTATGACGAGATAAATCTAATCATCACTTAAAATTCAATGCCCACCTAAACTCTCAATGGTTTTCATCTCTAGTATCAAACAAGATATTGTGAGTACAAATAAAACTCACATAACCAATCTCTCCATCAACTCTCTCCTCTTTAACTCTCAGTCACCTTTTTAAAAGTTACCAAACACACCCCTAGTATTAGGAGTGGAGTGGAGTAGCCGAGCGAGAAGTAGGTATTTGAGTATCATCTTTGCTAGTCATGGACTCTCTCAGTGGTGGTGGGCTATTGAGCCAGACGAGGAGTTTGAGCTAAGATTGCCCTTGTTCAAGAACCCGAGGAATAAGACTGAAGCACCACAAAAATAAATTATCTATCGGGCGCTTTAATCTCGGTCCTGATTTTTTCGGTCTTATATTCTGCCCATCCCTAGCAACACGTAATTGCTCTACTTTCCTAGTATATAAATTAATTTATGGTATCTCTTATTTGTTTTTGTATGACTTGCGATAGCTTGAGCAACGAGGCACGACTTAAGAACGCTAGAAAAGCTGATTACAAATGCAAGCATGCACGTACGGTGTGGCCTTGTAGGCTGCATACTCCATGACTACTCGCTACTGTGAGATCCCAAAAGAGATTCGACGAGTCCCCCACTGTGGTGGACACCGTGCTTTCTACTTCGTTTCGTTAGTCTCTTCTGTTGGTGGATGCATGCTTACTAGCCAACATCAAGAGAGTCCTATTCCTATATGAAGTACTCCTATATATCTGGCTGTTAAAAAATCTTCTGTTTGAGTTGATGTTTGTGTCACAAACTAGTTGAATAGGTTGCTGTGTTTTTCTCATGGATGCAGCTAGCGTGAGCAGGTGGATGATCCAAATGGATTCTAACCACTCTAGTGGATGTTCTTTCATGTTTTATGTCATCTAAATAGTTGTGCAAATTGATTTTAGCCATCCGTAAAAATCCTTTTGATAGTAGTGGGTTTACCCTACCGGGAAGGAGGGGTTACCGTACGCTAGAAGTAAGCTCGGTAATTATGGTTACCACAGTGAACAGTTGGATCAAAATCAAAAGAAATTTATCAAAAAAAATCAAAATTTTGTTTATCTAGCAGTAAGCCCCGTTACCATGATAGTTGCGCGGTAAGCCTAATAGGTTATAAGGAAAACCCTAAGAGCATGAGGAAATGCGGGGGTAAGCTCCATCATCCACTAGGAAACTCTTTTAGTCCCTGGAGGGGACATCCTCTCGTTTATTGAATGTCATCTAAATAGTTATAATTTTTTTAAAAAAAATTAACAAGATAGATTAATATGTGATATATCACTTCACAAACATACAAATCTAAATTCAACCTCTACAAGTTGTAACAAAAAGAACAAATTAAACTATGGGTAGCATACACATATTTACTAACGTTTTTTTAACTTGTAGAAGTTAAATTTTAACTTGCATATTTGTGGAGTGATATATCACATATTAATTTATCTTATCAAAAAAATTTAAAAAAAATTATAACTATTTAAATGACATTCAATAAACGAGAGGATGTCCCCTTGAGGGATTAAAAGAGTTTCCCAATGGATGATGGAGCTCACCCCTGCATTCCCTCATGCGCTTAGGGTTTCCCTTACAGCCTACTGGGCTTACTGTGCGAGTATCGTGGTAACAGGTCTTACTGCTAGGTAAACAAAATTTTGATTTTTTTTGAAAAATTTCATCCAATTTTGATCCAAGTGTTCACCACGGTAACCATGATTACCGAGCTTACTTCTGGCGTACGGTAACCCCTTCTCCCTGGTAAGGTAAACCCACTGCTACCAAAACAGTTTTTATGAGCGGCTAAAATACATTTTCACAGGCATTTCAGGCGACCGCCTCTAACAAAAGGCATGTGGAAATCGTCAGTTTTTGTATGCATTTTCACAACCACCTGCGAAAATCGATTTTCACATATGGTCCTATAAGAGATCCGTTCATGAAAATCGTTTTTTGGTGCAAAAAAAAATTCAAATCCAATCACATCCTCCAATTCACAAACTTCTTATAAATCATTGTAGGCACAATCACAAATTCCCCCAACGTCGTGCATGGACTAGAGGGAGAGCAAATCCACAATCACAAATTCAAAAAAAATTGGCAGATCTAGAACACACAAACACACAAATGTTGTGGAGAATCGAATCAACAATGCAAATTCGCCGACTAATTGCTACTACTTGTTTAGCACTACAAGCTAGTAGCTGCTACTACCTCGTAGATCTGGGCATCAGCCACACGAAGCCCCCCTCCCCCGTGAAAGTGCATCAAGCCCCCTAAGTGGGTATTGGATGATCGATGACAATACTAATAGGGGACTAATGAATCTATTGAGAAAGTTGCAGGATTTAGTCCCGCTGTGATATAGATGATTATAAGCCCCCACAAAAGATCAAAAGACTCAAAGAGGCTTCTTTTTGATTTTGTTTTTGTTTTTGAGTCCTTAGGCATGCCACACTATTAAGAGGGGCTCAAATCGAAAGTAAACGTGAGTGTCCAAGTGCTCAATTTGTTCCTTTGATCTTTAGAGAGAGACACAAGGCACCTCACACACATGGAAAATGGGTTCTATCCTCGTTTTCCCGGTAGATGCATTGAAGCCTCGGTCCAGCACTACTGCCTGGTAGAGAAAGTTGACCGGAATCTCCGGACTAAGGTCCGGAGGGTCCAGTCTATTTTGTCTGCCTGGCAGTGGGCGCTGACCGAAGAGTCCGGTGGTTTCGACCCGAGTCTCCAGACCCCTTGCCGGCTGGCAGACAAGTGCGACTAGAGTCTCCGAACTTCGAGTCCGGAGTCTTCGGTGTTTGAATCTGAGTAATGGCTAGTTTCGAGAATAGGGGAGTATTTACCCCACCTACTGCCGCACTTGCTGGGGTTGGCCTCCACATACTTCTAAACTATACTACCATGCATCTCTAGGGATTCTAAACTCTCCCACCTCAAATTTCATGCACATCTTTGTGAGTTTGAGTGGGATTTGATTCTAGAGAGATGTTCTGGCCTTCGCTTCGTGCTTGTTACTCTTGGAGGTGTTCCTCCAAGCCGGCTAAGCGTCGCCCGCGAGGATCCAATCATGTGGATTGCCCGAAAAAAGTTTGTGAAGGTTTCCTCACCTCCACAAGGGAAGATGTATATTCAGTGGATTCCGAGCTAGTTTCTAGGAGGTTGCTTAGTAGAGCAAGCCACATCGGAGGTAGGGGCACGTTGTCTGAGTTTGGACCTTGGTGGTCGCTCGGAAACGAGGTTATACCTTGGTGGTGGCTTAGAGACTAGGCTTCCTCCTGGTTATTAACTTAGTGTGCCTAAGGATTGAGAGAGATCCGGCTCCTTGGAATCCCTCAACGGAGACATAGGATCCTTGGATCCAAGCTTGGTGAAAAACCTATGTTCTTGTCTCGTAATTCATTTTAGTACTTATTGCAGCTGTTTATCTCCTATCCCACCCCCATCATCTACAGGATTGTCCTTGGTACAAGCCTCCTTGGGCAAAGTACTAGGGGGACCAGATCTCGGACCTCTAGACTAGAGTGTCCTGTCAGTTTTCACTGCGAGACAGTGAGAACGGACCGAAGTCTCTGGTGATTGAGACCGGATACTCCGGTAAGGTTTTTTTAATCCTGCTGCGAGGTGTTTTCAAGGCTACACATTCACCCCCTCTATGCGACATCAAGGTCCTTTCACCCCATTCTTCACCGTGAGGCAGTGGCCCACGACGCCGGTGATCCTGGAGGCGTAGATCAGCCGCATCAAGTAGAGCACGAGCACGAGCACGAAGACTAGATCTAGATCTAGAGCTTGTGGGTGGCGGTGCGGTGATGGTGGTGTAGTGCTAGCATAGGAAGGAGGGGGAAGAGGCTGTGCGAGTGGCCCCCGAGGCCGTGGCACCGGATCCACTGCTCCCAAGCCCGCAGGAGGCCACGGACATCGACGCCACCTATCGAGACCCGCCAACGCCGCCAGATCCACGTGGCGGCATGGCTCAGAAGCGAGGCGGCGTGGCGGTGTGGCTGCGTCTACGGCAGGGGGCGCCGTGGCTGTGGCGTGAATTGACGGTGGCATCGGCTGGAGGGAGCGAAGGAAGAGGCCGGCGCGACGGTGAGCTGAGGAAGAGAGGGAGAGAGAAGAGGGGACTTAGCCCTGGCCAGTCAGTCACCTTTTTAATATGCATGACGGTTTAATAGGCGGTGCTCTAATAGGACAACCTGTGAAAGTACATTTTTTTTCATATATGTGTAGTACTGTTAGAAGTATATATAGGTGCATGTATATTTTTTTTCTAGAATTTTTGTGACATTTTGTTGCGGAAGTTGGTGTGTATTGTGAGTGCACGTGAAACTGCATTATGATACATTGCAGTTGTGTTAGGCTTTACTTGCTAGAATTACATTGTTCTTTCATAGCCTTTTGGCTGGCATCTTTCTTTGGTAGCTTGGATTTTGTCCCATCACAGTCTTCTTATCAATAACCAAACCTATTTGACTGTGCATCGTACAGACAGAGACCAAGAATGTAACCATTTACATTATCTAAAATTATGGAATCGCTAGATTTCAGGTGACTAGGAATTCATCACGTCACCTGAACCTAGCACTAGATTTGGGGAGGAAGGATGAAGGAACTCACCGGCGGTGGTAGCAGCGATGGCGAGGTCCTCTTCTCCGATGACGGTGACGGTGATGGCATCGAAACTCCAGCAGAAAAAAATAGGGTTTAGGTTTTGGGGTAGGGGTCAGGTGGGAGGGTGCTAGGGTTGTAGCCAACCCCCGCCCTGGCACCACCTACAGTATACCAGAGAGGAAGCGTGGCAGGAGATTGGCGTGCAACCAACTCCCACGAACCGCGATTCCGTACTAGTCCTAGGAAACCTTACTGGTACCCGCGTCACGAGATGTACCACAGCAATTAAACTAAATAAATAAATATATATGCTATACATTTATAAGTTGTGACTTTGGGCAAGCCCTGAGCAGTAACCTGCAAACAGAACAACAACAGCGGAACGGCAGCGCAAAGAGAACCCAATCCACAAGCAACGGCTTGAAATTAGGAAAGAAACCCTAATCTTTACTTCCACTTCACTCTTCCTGAATGAGGGAAGAAAAAGGAAATAGATTGTAGTACTTATTACTCAGCAAGTCACGAGGAAGACGTGAGTATGCAGGCTATCAAAGATGAGGCTGGGTTTATTTCGCAAACCTTTTTCATTTGAAAACATTTCGAAAACCTAAGTGTCAGTGTCTCAATATGATGGAAGGAGGCTCTCGCCTCAATCCTGTCCGCGAATTCTTTCAACAACTCGAGAGCGAACAAAACAGATTTTAATTGTTTTTGTATCATTACCGGGCCCGTCGAATCCGACAGCGATTCAGTGGTTCGTGCCCCTCAAGCAGCTTCCCACTATCTCCTCATCTATTACTTTATTTTCAATTTCGTACACTCCAAGACGTAATCTAATTTTCCTCTATTATTTTCCTTTCACTTTCGTCCTATCCAGGACATCATCTCATCTCATAACTCATCTCAGTGGCTCCTCGAGCCATCCTTAACTCAACTTAAAACATACACCGCTTCCACTCGAGAAGCCTAAGCTATGATGCCATTCGACATCCCGGGTCACACAATCCCGTTTCAGACCACTTCAGGTCATCCATCAGCCACTGGAGGCATTCTGGTAACGATTCCCATACACAAATTATTTTTGCAAAGCACTGGCAAACAAAACTACGCTAGAGGAATCACCTCACATTCGCCCGTAACCGTGGGCACGACTGTTTGAATAGATTATAGACCTTTGCAAAGGGTGTACGCTTTTCCCACACGACGCGAGCTTACTTCCCGCACTCATAGCGGGAGAAGTTGCGATGAGGCCTTTCCAGAGCCTTCCCAGGATAGCACGTTGCCCTATAAATGGGTTCTCTCAACCAAATACCAGGAACTCATTTCCTGTACTCAGGGACGGAGTTATATCGCCCTCTTGGCACCCAACCGCTCCCACATTTATTACCAACCGAAAACCATCCTAGGAACACTAGTTACTCGGCCAGGGGTGTCCCATTTCACCCGTGTGGTCGCACTGTGAGATTGCTTGATGAAATTCCCCAAGGAAACGTCCTTATATGCGAATACGAAGTGTCACCACCAAGCGATCACTTTGCACGCGGATTTCGCAAAAATAAATTTTGTTCGCAATTCCGCCCGACATCGCATGTCAGTCGCGTTTTAAATCTTTTGAAAACCTTTGTATTTTCCCAAATCGACAAACAATAGTGATGTGGGTGGAACCATCGGAATTCGTGCTCAGAGAGCCACGATCACCGAGGTACCAAGAGGTGGAGCGAACAAGGAATAGATACCAAAAAGACCTATAGGGTTTATGCAACTACCGGGCAGGTCCGTCGGTTTGACACGCAAAACCGAGACCAAACAATTTAACGTGCACACTAACCATGCAATTTTGCAAACAAAATAATTTAAATTTAGGAGCAACATGGTCAAGGAGTGACTTGCGTCAGACTTCGTCTTCAAACTTCACGAAAATCCGACGTCCGACGAATTTCCGAAGCGTCGACTACGCGCGAAACGAAAGAAAAACACACAAATACCTAGAAATAATATACTATTATTAATAACTAATAGTGCCATGGGAAGATCTCATTTTTAGAAAATTAGAGACTTGAACGTGGCTCAATCAGAGTTACGGATTAAAAAGATATGATTTTGGAAGTTTTAAGGATTTTTCTAGAAAAGAAAAAGGATTATTGAATTGAAAAAGAATATGCAAAGGGAATATTCCCTTGGCTGATAGGTGGGGCCCTTGGTCAGTGGCAGAGGACAGAGAAATTGAGGGGTGGGCCTACTTGTCAATGGCACGGGGAGAGAGAAAAAGAACAGGGCCCACTTGCAGTGAAAGGAGGAGGAAGTTACTATGCTTCACTATGCATGGCCCACATTGTCATTCTCTCATCGTTTAAAATAAGTTTACTTAGATTTTTAATGGCCGGGCCCACATGTCACTGGGGTGAGGGGAGAGGGGTTAAGTGTGGGTCTAATGTCATTGAAGTGGGGGCCACTTGCAGTGCCGGCGGGTGGTGGCCCATATGGCAGAGGGGATTGGGAGAATGGGAGAGCGAGAGAGAGAGGGAGCGGCACACTGGAAAAGATCGACGACGCTCGGCGCTCGACGGCGACCGGCCGAATGGCGGCGAGGGCGTGCGGGTGCAGAGCATGCGGCGCGGCTAGCGGAGGATGGTGAAGTAGGTGGTCGGCTCGGATTAGGGCTAGGGTGGTCGACGGCGGCGGGCGATGTTGACCAGTGAACGGCGCGACTTGCGCGTGCTAGACATAGCGCCGGCGGTGAGGCAGGAAGCGGCGGTGTCGCGGCGGCTCGGGTCTACGAAGATAGGAGAGCCGAGCCGGACCTCTTACCGGCAACATCCGAGAGACGGCGGGAGAGATGTGCCGGCAGCGGCTGATGTCCCGAGAGTGGCGGCGAGACGGCTTGCGCATGGCGGCGCGGAACACACGCGGCGATGAGGGATGCGGGGCGCCAGGCGGGAGATGGTTGGGGGCAAAGTGAGTCGCTGAGGAAGGAGGAGAGCTCACCCGAAATAATATAATTTCGACGGCGGCGGTGATTGCTCGCAGCTTGACTCGGGCCCGGCGATATGGTGAGGCTGAGGGGAAACGGAGGTGGTGGCCATTTATAGCGGCAAGGGGGAGCTAGACGACGAACGAGAAAAGCGATGGCGAGATTTTTGCGAGAGAGATTTGACTTCGGGGCCGCGAGCTCACTCAGACGCGATGGGACGACGGGGAGCACGACGACCATGTCGGCCGGGTAGGAGGAAGGGCGGAATGGGCGCGGCAAGGTGATAGGACGGGACGAGCAGTCGCGGTTGACCGTGGAGGCTTCGGGAAGAAGATATTTTCCTCGGCGATATTTATCGAGCACATGCCGCACATGAGGAGGAGAGGAACGGGAAGATGACAGCGCCGGGCTGTCGTGCGGGCGTATTGCGTGTCTGACGCGTGGCCCTGGTGGTCGGGAAGAGAAAGCGACGCTGGTGAGCAGTCCCGGGCAGGTAGGGAGAGCGGCGGTCATCCACTCGTTGGCTCGCGGGCGGTCGCGGCGCGGGCACTACGCGGTGCGTGGGCCGAGTGGCTTAGGCCGCGTGTGTGCGGGAATCGCCAGCGGCCGAGTGGGCCAATGAAAGAAAAAGGAATGGGACGGCCTGATAGGAACAGGGATGCTTGTGATTTTCCCAGGAGATTTTTGAAAGGGTATTTGGAGAATTTGAAAGGATTCTTTGATTTAGAATTTGATGCTTGGCTGCATAAATATTCTCAGGAATTCTAATAAGGATTTCAAAGGGGACTCTGAACATATGTATATATATTTTATATATTTGAAGAGAGGTTTAGAGAGAGAGCTTTTGAAGGGATAATTTGGAGATTAATTTCGGGATTTGAAATTAATTCTGGGATTGAGGGTTTTAGAGATATAAATTTGGCAAATTTTGGAAAGGGAGTTTTGATGGAACTTGAACTTTTGGGATGAGCAAAATAAGGAGATTTTAATGAAGTACTTCGAACTGCAAAGTTCGAGGCTGAGTATTTGATAGAGAATTTTTGAGAGGCATATTTGTATTGAATTTTCTGAGGAATTTAGAGAGAGACAGTCGAATTGCAAAATTCGAGTCTCAGATTTTAGGAGAGAGTTTGAGACCGAGGTTTTAGGGTTTTAAGGGAGTCTTTGATATGAGATCTATGGCACTTAATCCTTAATCACACACAAAAATCCAAAATTTTGAAATTAGGGTTTTCACTAAAAATAGTTTTTTAACGGCCCGAAAACGGGCGTTACATAGGGAGGGAGAAGACAGGGGTTTCTCCGGGACTTAGAGGGTGGACTTCGGTGAGGGCCATACTGACACGGTGGGCAGCGCAACGGGCGGGCCGCGGGGATGGAGGCCGGGTAGTCGGCGGCGCGGCGCCACCGTAGCCACGGGGATGGAGGCCGGTAGTCAGCGGGATTGGCAGTGGGGGCGAGCAAGGCCGTGGGGTTAGGAGTGTAGGTAAGAAGAACGCAACGATACAGCAATGCAGGAATGACGCCGCCGTGGGCTTAGGGAGAAGAGAGGGAGGGAGGCGTGGAGGGGGAGGGGGAGGGGAGAAGGCCAGCGATGAGGCGCGCTGGCCACCGTTGCGATTTCGGTGCCAGCGAGCTAGGGGCAGGAAGAAGGGTGGCATCGATGAGCTCAATGCGTTGAGCTCAATCTGCCCGTGCATGCGGTCGTTGATAGGGAAGGAAAAGGAGAGAAGCTCTTACTGTTTACACACGAATCTCGATACAATCTTCACCGTCCAAAAAAACATTGAAGTTTTCGGGTATTTTCAGATGACTAATAACTAGACGGTCTAAAAAATATTTATCAGAAACAAGATACATTACTTCTGACAATTTTTTGCAACACATTTCAACTAGATAAAGAAAAGGAGTTCCACAGAGAAATGATCCAAAGAGCACGCGGGATCTCACAAAAAAAAGGCACTCTAGGGGGAAAGGAGACCACAGACAACAGGGGAAAAACAGGGAGGGTCCAGTCCAAAATGTTTTCGTGTTTGGGATGAGGAGGGCAGGAGAAAGCATCCCCTGCTAGCTGCAGCCCCTGCATCGCAGCATGCCTCGTGCCCTTGCTCTTGTGTCTTCTTCGCTGCTTGCCTTGCCTCTGCTTGGCCCATGGCCTTTCCGGTCGGCTCCTCTCTCTCTCTCCCCACCCAATTCCCGAGCCAAACACAAATGCAGCTACAGTTTTGCACAGCTGCTGTGAATGTGGTGGCGGCAGCAGCAGCCACAAAGCTGTAATCTTTTGATCTTTCTCTGTTGCGTGTATTCAAGTCTTGAAGAGATGGAAACCTACCCCTGTGCTGTGTACTGTACTGGTCCTGCCCGTGAGCTGAGCTGAGCTGAGCTCCTCTGCTGCGATGAACTCAGTGATTAGTGATCCATTGCTGATAATGACAGGTTGACAGTTCCTAATTCATCTGGGAGGAGTAATGATTTCCTTAATAAGAATGTTTTGCGCTAGGCCATTTGCTTGTGAGCTTTGGTTTGTAGCAGCAGTGAATTACGATAACTGATGCCAAAAGCTTTTGACAATGGTTGACGGATGAAATATAGTTCATGACAATTATTTGAGATCACAAATAAATTAATTAAATATTAGAGAGTGAGAATTTTGAATTTTTTTAAGGTTCTAAGTAATGTTGATAAAAAAAATTAAGCAAAAACCATACCATTTAATAGCTTAAAAGTTTTGTTTTTTTTTTTTCGACGTTACCACAATCCTTGCCTTTGCGACGAATGGAGTATCCTTCCTGGAGCTTCTTATCCGGTTTCTGTAAGTGTGAAACACTGACTGATAACTTCAGGATAATTTTTGACCTTTGAGTTAACATACATTGACAAGGACAAGCATATGACACAGCAATTTTTTATCCTTCCCAAAGACAAGATCTTTCAAATGCTTAGCTTCAAATATAGCATATCCATCCAATGCAAATTCAGAAAAAAGAGAGAGAGTTACATCAATCTGGGTTGCAGTAGTTGTCCACTCAATTTATGAAGAGCTTCCCTGCGACAAGCATACATTGAAAAATTAGAAAAAGAGAAGACCAAGCCACACAGCTACTGCCTACTGCTGCTGCTACTAGTAGTAGCCGGACGCAGCTTGCACCGCAGTAAAGAAGCGGTAATACCACAACCCCTTCTCACCAAACCTTCTCTGCCTTTCTCTCTGCGCCCGTGTGCTTCTTGGTACTACGACCTGCTTGCTGGTCTTCTTCTCTTCTCTTCTACTGCTTGCTGGAGTGGAGAGGAGGCAAGGAGACGTGAAATGTAAGCAAGGAGCACGCACACACTGAGCCGAGCAGCAGAGAGGTTGTCGTCAACGAGAGAGAGGAGAGCGTTTCATCTTGGTTTCATCTCTGCTTTCGCCATGAAGTTCATGAAGCTTGGGTCCAAGCCGGACGCCTTCCAGACCGACGGCGGCGACTCCAGGTGCGTCAGTGCGTCCACTGCAAGCTATCCTTGCTTCTTCTTCAGTCTTTCCAGTGTGATCAACATGGACAGGCAGGCTTCTGGGTTGGTTTGTTTCTTTCTTCTCTCTCTCTGTTTCTTCTCGGTTTTGGCAGGAGCAAATCAAGAACACAAGGCCAGTTGGTTACTCTGACGAAATAGTTACCCTGCTCTAGTGTTCTTGAGTCTTGAGTCTTGACTGTTCGGATGTGTTCTTGGTTTTGTTTCCTTGGCGCCTGTTCTTGCATTGCAGGTTCTTGTGTTTGTAAAAAGCAGGACAGATTCAGTGTTATTATCTGATAAACGAGCTTGTTTTTAAGTGAAAATCTTTTCTTTGCTGCTTGATTGCTTGCATTTTCATGATTACTTAGTGTACCCACAAAAGATGAGTTTTTCTTTCTTTTGAGTCATGGAAGCAGTTCTACTGCGATTTTCAGATGTGGGGCTACTACTGCTCAAGTGCTCGTGAGCTACGTGGGTTTCTCTGCACGGCATTTTGACCAAGGCGACCTTACTTTTGCTCTGAAAAAGCTGGTGTTTCCCTTTTGGCTGTACAAACAAAACATGGGGTAGTAGTAGTTGTTGCGAAAAGATCAGAAGAATATGGTTTTTTTTTAACTTGGCAATCCTTGGGCCTTGATAAAAATGTTTCTTGCTTTCTGCTCTCCTCCCCTTTGCGTAGAACGAACCAACCTGGCCACGCCCACTGGATCTTGCAGAGAGTGACATAATTAACAGAAGGAAATGCCTTTGTTAATTTTTAATTGGTTGAAGTGTATGTGGCTATGTGCATGTCTGGACCTAAGCAAGAATATTCAAGCGCAGCTTGCAGCCAAGAAAATGTGTTCTTTGGAGTATTTGATTAGTGGAGTTACTCTGAACATATTACTGCTGTACATTGTTGGGAGATGCTATTCTTATGTGGTAGTCAGCCACTAAGCTCTGAACAAATCCTTCTTATGCAGATATGTGTTGTCTGAACTTCCATCAGACATTGTCATCTATGTGGAGGAGGCAAGGTTCTACCTGCACAAGGTACTAATCCCTTGCCAATTCTTACTGCTGCAGGAGCAAAACCAGATTACACTGTTGTGTCTTAAGACAAGTCTTGAATTTGAGTTAGAACAATGCATGCGCCAATGTACAGCTATGAGCACACCAGAAGATGCTGCTATAGTGCCACCTTTTGTCAGGTGCCACTTGTAATTTGGAACTATGTTGCATTCAGAATCTTTCCCAGCATTTCCTTAGATCATTCCTCCATTTCCATAAGTTTTCTCAATGGTAGGTGACAAGAATGCTCGTGCAATGCAACGAAAGATATTATCAATTTGTTTAAACAAGTTTGACAGATGGAATGCTACAGCAATCCAACAAATGTTTGATGCTCAATCATTGCCATTTCGCTGTAGAAAAAACCCTCTGTTATTACACATTGTAATTCTTGACCATTTTACAACACATTTTCAGTTCCCCTTACTGTCCAAGAGTAGCATGCTGCAAAGGCTGATCATTGAGGCTAGCCAGAATGGCACCGATGAAGTTTTCATCCATGACATCCCTGGTGGAGTGAAAACATTTGAGATCTGTGCAAAGTTCTGCTATGGCATGGTTGTGACCCTCAACGCATACAATGTTGTCGCCGCGAGATGCGCAGCCGAGTACCTTGGGATGACTGAAGATGTCGACAAGAGCAACCTGGTGTTCAAGATCGAAGTGTTCCTCAACTCCGGCATCTTCAGAAGCTGGAAAGACTCTATCATAGCGCTGCAGACCACTGATTCATTGCTACCATGGTCAGACCAGCTGAAGCTGGCTGCAAGATGCATTGACTCCATTGCTTCCAAGGCTACCTCCAACCCCTGCAACGTGGTGTGGTCATACACATACAACAGGAAATCGGCATCATCCGATGAGATTGTGGAAGCTAGGAAGAACTCGCAGCCAGTTCCGAAAGACTGGTGGGTTGAGGATCTGTGTGAGCTGGATGTAGACCTTTACAAGCGTGTCATGGTTGCTGTCAAGTCCAGAGGGAGGATCACGTCTGATGCTGTTGGAGAAGCTCTCAAGGCCTACGCTTCCAGATGGCTTCCTGAATGCTGCGACGCGGCGGTCATCGACGACGACGCCTACTCCATGGCATACAAGCATCTGCTGGAGACCATTGTGTGGCTTCTGCCGTCAGACAAGGGGTCATCGTGTTGCTCCTGTCGGTTCTTCCTCAAGCTGCTGAAGGTCGCCGTTTTGATCGGCACTGGCGAGCTTCTGAAGGAGGAGCTCATGGACAGGGTCGTCCTGCAGCTGCACAAGGCCTCCGTCAGCGACCTCCTGATCCCGGCAAGGCCGCCGGCGCCGACTACCTACGACGTACAGCTGGTGCTGACGCTCGTCGGCAGGTACATGAGGCGCGCCGGGGTGGCTGAGGATGGGATCTTTCTCAACAACCTCGACCAGGAGATGTTCGAGACCGACGTAGACGATGAATCTTTGCTTGCTCTGTCCAAGATTGTTGATGGCTACTTGGCCGAGGTCGCCTCTGATCCAAACCTGTCGGTTCCAAGCTTCGTTGCATTGGCGACCTCCATGCCTGATGCAGCAAGAGCAACACATGATGGACTCTACACCGCCATTGATATCTTTCTCAAGGTATGCATACTTCACAAGGATTATGCTGCACACTAAGATTTTGTTTCTTTTTTGTTCTTTAATTCGACATGAACATGTTGCAATCTGTTGTCACTTGTCAGTTGCATCCCAACCTGCCAAAGGCGGAGAAGAGGAAGATCTCGAGCTTGATGGACGTGAAGAAGCTGTCAAAGGAGGCGTGCATACACGCGGCGCAGAACGACCGCCTCCCGCTCCGCGTCGTCGTGCAGGTGCTCTTCTTCGAGCAGCTGCGGGCGGCGGGGGCAGCCCGCTGCGGCGGCCACGGCGCCCAACGGCGGCAGCATGGCGCGGCAGCTGGTGGAGGAGGACAACGACGACGACGACGGCGGGGACTGGAAGTCCCGCGCGCTGCTGGCGCCGGGGCAGCTGCCGACGCCGTCGCCGCTCAAGAAGCAGCTCGGGAGCCTGAAGCTCGCCGGCGTCGCCGCTGACGAGGGGGGCGACGACGGGCGGCGGCTGGCGAGGGTGAGCAGCGTGGCGAACCAAAGCAGCAGGCTGTCGCTGTCGTCGCGGTCGCGGCGGATCTTCGACATGCTGTGGGCCGGCGGGAAGCTGCCCGGCGGAGAGGTGGTCAGCAAGAGCTCCGACACGTCGGGGAGCTCGCAGAGCCCGAGGTCATCGGCCAAGCCGCCGGAGTCCAAGTCGTCCAGCTCGTCGTCGCGGAACCGGCGCTACTCCGTCTCGTAAGCTTAGCGCGCGGGCGAATCGATGCATGTACAGGGGAAAGGAGAGAGCTTTGGTCCGTGAGCAATGGCGATAAACTGCTGCTGCTTCAATAGCTAGAGTTGTAATCGCCTCTCATCTCTGAAGAATCAAGAATGTATTCAGAATTTCAGACTCGGTCGAGCAACGAGCAGCTAGAAATCCTTCACTCGTCATCTCGAGACAGATTAATCCCCTGGTTCTTGTTCCAACTACGGTTAACTTGGTGATAATCTGGGCAAATTAATCCTTTTGACAGTTTTATTTGGTGGCAAAGAATCAGAACAAGATTCCACCACGGTGATTTGAAGCGAGTTTCAGGCTATTTGTATCAATCTTCTTTTTTTCTTATTTGAATGTTAATGTCAAGTCTATTAATTGGTGCTCTAGTTTGGTTTGGTGCTCATGCTTCCACCATCAGCATATTTTCATTGCAGAAAATGTTTAGATTGCATGCAATGTCTTTGAGAAGAAATCTATAAGTGATTTGTTAGATTTTCACATATAATAATAATGGGCCGTGGCCATTGTACGCGTGGGCCGTTGGGCCCTCAGATTAGAGGAAACGGCTGCTTCTCCTCCAAAATTGCCGGATTCCTTCCATGACAATTGACAAATGGTAAAGTAATAAAGTTAACGACGAGCCATTGTTATTCTCATGCAAAACTGTCCTTACTCCCTAGTCCGTCCATTCTATATTATAAGTCATTTTAATTTTTATTTTAAATTAAATTTTTTAATTGAGTTTATAGAAAAAATACAGCAATATCTATAATAACAAATAAATGCACTATCAAAATATATTTTCTGGTGAATTTAATAAAACTAATTTAATATTGTAGATGTTTATTTTTTTTTCCTATAAACACTGTCAAAACTAGACAAGTTTGATTTAGGATAAAAGTCAAAATAACTTACAATATAAAAGGAAGAAATAACAATTATATTCTTGACCATCTTTGTTATTCATGTGTCGGTTTTCTGACAGACATTTTGGCCAGAATCTATGTATGTTCATTCCAAATAATTTAAGCTGCATCACAAGAAAAAGAAATCGAAGTCGGCTGCACTTTGCCGTTTCAGTGGAACTGTCAACCAGCGAGGAACTATTATAGTGCTCTTTACTGGAGATGGAGAGTAGAATACTACCAGTATGATCGTACTAGAAGTGATCTTAATTTTGAGACTAATTTTATGGTGCTCTCTACCGGTAATATTCTACCACCAGTATTTCATCAGTAGAATTAATCTCAATCGTTGATATACGAATGATATTATCAATAGAAAAAATTATTCTACTACCAGTAGTTAAGATGGTAGTAGAATTAAATCTGATTCATTAGATTAGAAAATATAAATGGTGTAGATTGATCTATTACCCGTAGAGAATATTGTAAAATACCTCTAACTTTTAATTTACGAGTTCTACTACCAGTAGAAAAAATTATTATTATACTGCAAGTAGTTAATGTATTAGTATGAATAGATATAATCCATTAAATTATAAAAAATAAATAGTTTAGATTGGTTCTACTGGGAGCATTGTAAAACATCTCAGTCACCCAGCTACTAACCTGATACCTAATTAGCTTCTGAAGATGACGATCTGCAGTCATCTTCATCAGTCCTTCCTGGATTCCTTTGCAGCAGGTTTGGGAATGCATCCTTCCAACCTCTGATGATGGTGACGCAGACGCGGTCTCGGGGGTTGGTGGTGATCGACTTGCAGAGTTGCAGTCTTGCATATTGCTCCAGACCAGCAAGGAGTAGCAGAAATGCAATTGGAACTCTCACTGGCATTTTCTCTGAATCAGTTTCTTCAGATGCCAGGTATTCAGCTCAGGTTCAGCAAGAAAGCATGATCACTTCTACTCGTGTGACTGTAGAAGCATCAGTTGCAGGCAGCTTGAAAAAAAGCTCACGAGTTCAGAAAGCACTTTGATTGTTCAGTAGGAGTGTTTCATGGACACTGCAAGTGTAACCTACGCATGATTAGCTTGACAAATTTGCAGCAAGACTTGTACTACTCCAGCCTGTAACTGCAAGTGAAACTGAAGGCTTTGCTGAAATTGCTTTTAACCGGAAATTGAGCATCTTTTCCACAAAGCTCCATTTCACAATTGTACTGGATGGAAGCTTTCTTTGGCATAAAAATGTTATTTAACTGTAAAAAGTGCCCAAAGTAGAAGCACCAGTGTCAATACTGATTTGATCCACACACCATGAATGCCACGACCAATTTAGGAACGGATTAAACGCCAAGATACTGCTATTATTACACAGGATCAGAAAGATAGAAACTAACCATGCATGTAATGGCGCTTTGCTTTGCTAATAAGTCTGCAGAAAATGCATCCACATTGCATCACTGCATCGTCTTCCAGATCGAGACTAGCTCGACCATGTCAAAGTCATGCACGTAGATTCTCTACCAACCACACACCTGCGAGCAGCGAGCCTATAAATAGGTCATCAGACACACGCAGATCGAGCTTGTGCTGCTCACAGAAGTGGACGACGCGCGCTGGGCACCATGGCCATCGTGGACGACGGCGGCGCGGCGGCGCCCGGGCACGGGCAGACGGTGTGCGTGACCGCGCCGGCGGGTACGTCCGGCTTGTGGATCTTCAAGCTTCTCTCGAGAATACGTACGGGTTTCTTGTGCGATTGCGGCGAGCCGGCGGCAATCGCGGTGCCACCATGGATGATTGATCTGTCAGATTGATCGACCGACCGGTGCGTGATGTGTGTGCAGATGACGCGAAGAACGCGCACGTGAGGGAGCTCGCCGGCGCGGCAGAGAGGCTGGAGCTGTTCGAGGCCGACCTGCTCGACTACGGCGCTCTCTGCGCCGCCATCACCGGCTGCACGGCGTGTTCCACACGGCGTCGCCGGTGACCGACGATCCCGGTACGCGCCTATGAGACATTGCCTAGCTTTGCGGTCCGTGTGTTGAGATTAATCCTAGCGCCATCTCCTATTTCTGCTCCACTTTTCTATTTTCTAGCACACGACTCCGTTGTGGTGATCGTGCACATATATCGTGGTTCTGACGCACGCTGTGTTCATGCGGGAGTTTCATCCGAGTCCTAGGGGCGTCGTGCGCATTCCTTCGGCCGTCGTGGCGCGGCCCAGTCGGGAGAATCGTGCAACTTATCTTCATCCATGTACCTGCTATTTATATTCGAAATATGCATCAGAAAACGCTGCTAAGTCGGGGCGGCACAAAATCGCATCTCTCCGTGTTTTTTCCTCTACCTCTTGCTACGCAGTCACGGGCGCGGGAAAGGGCCCGGACACGAGGTCCCGGGCACGGGAGCAGGTCTCGAGAGCGGGGCGGGGGCACGGGAGCAGTTCTCGGGCGCAGGCGCGAGAGCAGGGCGCTGGCGCGGGACAGGTCCTGGGCGCCGGGCGCGGGCGCGGCCTTCGGTGCGGCGCTGACAGTCCGCCAGATCAAAACCCGACGACTCAGATCGATTCGCGGATGAAACGCATGCACCTAGGCCCCACTCCTCAGTGACCCTTGAGGCTTGAGCTACGTGGTACTTCATCGTGGACAGGAGATGGTGGAGCCGGCGGTGAGGGGGACGCGGTACGTGATCGAGGTGGCGGCGGCAGGGTGCGGCACGTGGTGCTGACGTCGTCGATCGGCGCGGTGGCGATGAACCCGGTCCGGTCGCCGCAGTGGCGGATCTAGAAAAAATACTTTGGAGGGGCTGGCCTTCTTTGTTTCCTCTCCAGCCCCTCCTTCCCTACCTCTATTGCTATAGATTTTTAAGGGGGCTCCACAGGCGCGGTCAGAGTAGGAGGGGCTCAAGCCCCCCTGCCCCGGTGGCAGATCCGCCCCTGGGTCGCCGGACGCTGTCGTGGACGAGTCATGCTGGAGCGGCGGAGCGGGCGGCGTGGGAGGAAACTTTGATTATTAATAGCTTTTGAAAAACTTAGTTTCAAAATATAAAAATGTATGTGTAGATTTCTCTCGAAACTTACTTTTTTAATCTATTAGACTTATTAGATTTTACAATCACATTGTCTATGCGTTACAGCGGAATTTTAATTTAAAAAAGAACATGGTTATCAATTTATTTTTTCCAATACTTTCTACCTATCTCATTTCTTCATTTTTGCATATATCTTTTGGCTAATAGGTGGACCCTTTGGTCCAATACTATCATTTTTTCCTTAAAAAAGTAGGGAGTTGGTGATGGGGTGGTGGCAGATTCACCACTTATCTATACCACTTTTCTTTTAAAGCAGTATAGATAAATTTATTGAAACTTCGACTATCAATAGATTTTGGAAAACTCAGTTTCAAAATATAAAAATGTATGTGTAGATTTCTCTCATAACATAAATTTTGAATCTATTGTTATAAATTTATTTTCATATAAAATTATGATCAAAGTTTACATATCGAAGGCCATGAAAAAAAATCAAATGGCATATATTTTCTAGGCGAAAGCTTAATGTCACAACCCTAGATTTAATTTCAGGTAATTAGTGTTATGCCCTACTGTTATTAGAGTGCGCAGTTTAAATTTTGCATTGCCACTTCATACAAGTTAAGGTTTGCATTAATTAAACCCTAAATCGGCAAAAACCAAACACTACTAAAAAAGTGCATCAAATTGAACAAAATTATATATGGGAGATAATTTATTCAAATACTAGTTTATTTATCATGAATTAATATAATTTTTACAGAATTTAATTCATTAGTTTAGACCCTTTAAAAATTCAAACAAGTTTCAGCTATGATCCTTTTCTTTGAATTTCTATGAGCAAACTTTTTTGAATTTTGGTGTGAAACTTTCAAAAATGGAACCTAGGTACCCTGTCCTACCTCCATAAATTTTGGTTGGTCATTGCATCTTTTGGAACTTAGTTGTTTTGAGTTTCAAAGAAGAGGGAGAGAGAAAAAACCTGAAAATCCAGAAAAATCCCTCAAAACTAGTGTTCACCAACTCTCCTACTCAACCCTCTCTGCTATCCCTAGACCTCCATGGCTAGGACCCACCTGGTAGTGAACTGGGCTTGCCCAGCCTCTTATCTAGCCAGCCCACCAGGTGGCGAGCTCGCCAGCTTGGCTTGGAGCTCGGCCGACGCGTGTGCCCATGCATGCCAACGTGTCCACGTTCTCCTCTCGCCCTAGATCTCCCTCAGCTGCATCGGCTAACCATCCTCTTTGCCCAAGAGTGCAGAACACTGAGAGGGGAAGGCTACCTCGACTTGTTCACCATCCATCCCGTCGACGGCCGAAGGAAAGCCGCTGCCGCCCCCACCGCCGCCATCGGACATCCATCCGGTGAACTCCTTTTCTTTTCCACGTTCCAAGCTCCCCTTCGCATGCCATAGCTCCTAACCTGATCTTGCCTCTAGTCTCGCAGCCAATCTCTGGGAACACGAACCTCACCATTGCCGTCTGTAATCGCGCTCCAGTGCCGTTGCCGGCGTCAATTCGCCGTTCCAACCGGCACAGTGAGTCTTCGCCCGAGCCATCGCGCCATCACCGTTGCCCTAACGCCCTCTCCAAGACTTCCAAAGGAATCGGACTGAGACACCGCGAGGATTGAGATCAAGATCATCTTCTCCAACTCCGGTTAAGCTCCGCCATGCGCGATTCGCCTCAACCGGTGAGCCATCTTCCGATTCCTTGCTCTGGAAACAACTTTGGGTGATACTGAGACTACTACATGTCTTGTTTCTGCTGTATGTTAGCTGAATGGGTCATCACCTCCACTAGCGTCGCCATTATTGTCCTGGGGCCGCCGCTCGAGCTCGCCTCCGGCGACGCTCTGGTCATGGCCGGCTGAGCCCGACCACCTTTGAGTTCGCCTGGAGCTCCTCTCTCCATTTCTGTCAACCCTCGAACGAATCCCGCCGCCAATCGCCACCGGCGCCAGTGAATAGGCTCACGGCCTGGCCTCCTCTCCTCTGTCGGTGCAAATAGAAGAAGGAGAGGTATAGTTTGAAGAGGATTAAAATTTCAGGGTTCATCATGCAAAAATGTCTTCCTTTGACATGTGGGACCGAGGACCTTTTTGTCTTTTCTCTGTGAACTTCTTCTTTATTTAGATTCTTTACACTTTCAGTACGGGGAAAGCGTACTTTGTAAACAGAAAGTCCAAGAAACCCTGGAATTTGATTTTGGGATTTATTTTACAACTAAAAAATGGTCAAACTTTGAAAATCCATAACTATTTCATTTTAACTCCTTGTTGGGTGAACCAAATTTTATTAGATTCATCAAAGCATGTACTTTATTTCTATAAAATAAAATGTGGCATACACAATAGAGAAAATAACCCCTAAAATTCATATTACTAATATATATGTATGTTTTTTATTGCATGCGTTATGTATAACCTTGATAAATTTATTCTAATTTCAAATATTCTCAAACCCAGATCCAGTGGACTCACTAACCCCTGTCCTCTTTTCTCAAAAATAAATTGCGAGGCACTTTATATATAAATCTTAAACTAGAGTTGAATGGTTATAAAAAGAAAGTGATTAATAAATTTAAATAGATCTCCAAAGTGAGTTGGACCTAAGTCCAGTATGCTCAGCAAAGCATGACTTTCTTTCCTGTAAAGTAAATTGCAACACAATTTGCATTTATTTTATACACTAGAGTTAGTTGCTTTATAAGAATAATGTTTAATGCATAGAAGCTTCAAAAACTTATAATAAATAGAATATAAGTCCAAATGGAGTGAATCCAACTTTGCTGGAACCAGTACATCATGCTCTTCCACATAACAATAGTCACACTTGTAAAATTTTGATAGAAAATACCAGGAACTATATTATCTTAGGTCACAATAAAATATTTACAGAACTACCATTTTCATCCTTCCTACCTTGTTATTTTTGTAACTCCTAAACCGTAAAAGATCTTTAAATGATTCCTTCACTAAAATTCACTTTAAAATATTGCCTACCTACTGTATTTATCTCATAATTAATTGATCATTTTGTATTGACATGTTTATTTGAATCTTAGTTGCATATTTGCTTCTTATCGGTAGATTCAGACAATTCGGAGTATGTGGAGCAAGAACCTGAGGTTGAGTGTGACTTCTCACAGCAACAAGGCAAGCATATAAGCATATAGAACCCATGTTTTCACTAAACGGCTTTGCTTGCATATATATATATATATATATATATATATATATATATATATATATATATATATATATATATATATATATATATTTATTTATTTATTTATTTATTTATTTATGTGTTGATTTACTCAAAATATCGGTGTTGAGTAGATGTTATATATGTCCTACTTGCTGCATTGATTTCTTTGATATGTTGTTATCCTTTTATCCTTGTCACCCCTGGATAGAAATGGTTGGGTTGATTTTATATTTAATCGATGCTTAGCCATGCTTAGATTTATTAGGCAAAAATCAATAGATGGAGCTATCTATTATACTATACTTAGTGATTTTAATGTTTGGGCATAAAATCTGAGAACTTACACTAAATATTTAAATAAGAGAATATACTTTGACTTGGATGGGTAATAGGGTGATGAAGTTATGGTGGTTTTTCCTCGATGCATGTAGCCCCGTCTGAGTCGCCAAGGACCGAACATATTGACGTCTATTCAAGCACCTTTCATACTTTCACTTGCCGGAAATGGGACGGCTTGTCTTAGTACCTTGTGATGCTGTGATCATCTACGCCTGTTAGAAAGTCATGAGGGTGGTTTTCCCTTTGGAGTGCACCTGGTGTGCCTGGTTTTGGCATGGGGTATCTCCCGTGATGGTGATCCCGCCTTAGTCACAACACACGCACGTGACTGAGTCGTCAGGTGCCCTAACGTGGTTTAGGTGGTTGAGGCAGAGCTCGGGGAAGGATTTGTTATGAGCTTGTATCACTTGAGAGTCACACCTGTGTACGTGTAAAAGCATTTGATCCTTATTCATTTCGTGTGGGTAAAGATGTACACCTCTGATTAGAGTAAAACTATTCGAATAGCCGTGTCTACAGTTACAGAACGACTGCTTGATGTGTTAGTCAGTCTATGTTTGCATCAAACTTGGGTTATATGGCTGGGTTTAGTCCTGGATATCATGATGGATATGTGGGAAAATGTTTATTGAGCAATGGTGGCCCATGGATGATGAATAGAGCACCGGTTGTGCTTATTTGTGTTTCAATTCCATATTTATATGCTTGCTGTCCAGAAAATTTCAAATTGTATATTTTCCAAATACTTATAGTTTAAATCACTACTTGCTCAATAAAATAAGCTTTATGCAAAACCGGAACCCTTTAGCCTTTACCTTTGATATAGAAGCTTGCATACTCTTTTTGTACCATTATATATTGTGTAAGTCTTGCGGAGTACCATTCGTACTCATGTTGCTATTTTCAGGTGAGGATATCGACGATGTTGATGTGTCCTACTACTTTCCCGTCGAGGGTGGCGAGGAAAGTGGGTAGTTGCTGCTTTTCTCTTGCCCGATTGGTTGCCCTATGGGGTGTTGGTATACCACGAGTTTATCTTTGTGTATATGTCTTTTGCTATGTCTTCCGCTGCTGTGTTTCATGATGTATGCAAATTTTTGATGCTGTTAGGTAATATGTATCTTGTTATCCCTTTTATTCATGTTTTAAGTACTTGTTATGCTATCAATTGCTTATAATGAAAGTGCAAGGCTAGTCGCTCCTAGAGACTAACTAAGTACGAGCATGGGTTTTGGAATAATTGAGATAGCTGTGGGAATGCCTTTTAGAGTTTGAGTCCTCTATGGTACGTAGTTTTTTGGTCACCGCTATCGAGCGGTTTGATAAGCATACTTCGCGGGGGGGGGGGGGGGCTGGCATGGCTATCCTATCGGTTATGTTTTTTGTTCCGGGTCCGGTGCTTTGGATTTTAAGTGTACCTATTGTTAGCGGTGTCAAGTCTGCGATGAGGTTAGATGGTTATTTTGATTATATGGACTCTATCTAACTAGATAGTTCATGTTAATATGTGCTAACTGTAACGTACGATATAAATCATGGGAGGGTGTCCACACTTAAATTACCCCTGAACTTTCACAGTAATTTGTTTGATTTGAATAGTTTGGATTAAGTGGTGTTCGAATCAGTTTTTGCGTGCGGCTGACAGAAAATTTTTAGAGGCGTGCAAAACGAGAAACGTTATTAAAGCGTGATTAATTAAGTACTAATTATTAGAAACTTGAAAAATGGATCTATTTAATTTTTTAGAGATACTTTTATATAGAAAATTTTTATAAAAAGCACACCGTTTACAGATCGGTAAGCGTGCTTACGGAAAATAAGGAAATAAGCTAGTATAAGTAGAACCGAACATGCCCTTAGAATGTCTAGATGTCTAGTATGCCCTTAGAATGCCTAGTATTAAAGTTGAATGTCTAGTATTAAAGTTAAGGGAGATAAATCAAACTGTCATATCGCAGAAGTTCAGGGGCCGGAGAAAGTAACTATCTTTTCTCTGAATTAAGTGGAACACAAACGTGCCAATGGCCATATTCTTTTCAGAAAAATGTCAAGTAACTAAAAGTCAAATCATGTCAGCATGCTTAGTACTGATTTTTTTTTTCAATGGTAAGTTTGAGGTTGCAAGCTAACTAGACGGATTGTCAAAGCTGAAAGTGACGATGATGAAATTACATTGCAGAGAACCGATTATTGTTGACGAGTCTTGAGTTAGTAATTGTAATTGTACACGTCCAGCACACTATAAGCTATGTATACAACGTGCAGAGACCGGAAATACCTTTTCATTATCTTAATTAAAAGAGAGATTCTACTCTATGTCACTAACTTTGCACCGGTTCAACACCTTACCATTGACATTATCTCATCCTATAATATATTACTGAGTTGTTAATTATTTCTATAATATATCATTGGACCAGATACTTTTTCAAAAATGACCCAAAATGCTTTTATAGATATAAAGGGTGAAAATTGATTTATCCAATTATAAGTTTTAAAAAAATTATGAAAACTTTTGTGTAGCTTCCTTATACAACAAAGAAGTTTATGTATATGTTTTAAAATTTTTACATTACTAAATTTTTATAAAATATAATTTATCTATTATATTCTATATATAATATTTTTTTTGTCATTTTTTAGTTTTAATCATCTTTCATATGCTATGCAAAATATTTTTTTGCTATTATCTTTTGTGTAAGTGGCTCTCTCTCATATGCTACAAAAATTAACTTAAATGAAAAACATGAAAAAAAAATCTTAAAACATATACATAAACTTCTTTGTCGTATAAAGAGGCTACACAAAAATTTTCATAATTTTTTAAACCTATAGTGAGATAAATCAATTTTCAATCTCGTGTGTCTATAAGGGTATTTTGGACATTTTAAAAAAGTACCTAGTCCAATGATATATTAAAAAAATAATTAACAACTCAATGGCATATTATAAAAAGAAACAATGTAGATGGTGAACCGTTAAACCGGTATAAACTTTAGTAACGTAGAATAGATTCTCTCTAATTAAAAACATATACAGTACATGTATTAACCAATCCTAGTATGTAATAGAACTGATTACGGACTATATATAGTGATCCGCAACGCAACGCAGAAATCAGTGGTACCCAATGGAAGGCATGCTAGTCTTCTTTCTGGAAAAGGGATCAAAGACCTTTTGGCTCCTTAATAAAAAAATTCTCCTAGTTTATTGAGATGTGATCAGTCCATCTGACCAATAGTGTGTTTAGACCGCTAAATAGACTTTTAGACAATAAGGTGGCATACAAGTGGTTTAGACCTAATCATTTCGATCTGGTACGAGGTGTTAATTACTCCTGTAAGGAAAAATAAGCTCCACGCACGTGTAACCAGATTTGTATATATGTTAGTCTTGGCAAGTCATAAGTATATAGTGTTTGTTTGGACATCCATAAATTTTTTTTTGTTATCTAACAAAACCTGGTAAAAATATAATATTATGGAAGTGTAAATTGAGGCAAATTTACACATATAACTCGGGTACCTTCTTTTACCCAATTCAAATATTGATATTCAAAATACATATTTGTGACAATATATAGAGAATATATAGTATATATTAATTAGTACTAGCATGTTGCCCCTACGTTGTAATGCAATTTTAAAAAAACATTATCATCAACCTTTTTTTGCCATTACTTTCTACATGTCTTGTCTCTTAATTTCTTGCATACACATCTTCTAGCAGGTGGACAATGCTAGTGGGAGTGATGACAGATTTACTACTTATCTTATATTGGTTCTTTAAAAATAGTATAATTATATAGAACAGGTTGTTAGTAATATGCTCTAGAGACAACATGGAGATGTTATATATATCACATGCTATGTTTATAATGTATTGATTGGTTTCTTGAAATAGACATTATCATTATTGATCAATGAGTACGTGACTTATTCATGAGACTCTTAATGTCAAATGTTGCTATTTCTAAATAATCCCTGATCGTATATCATATGAGGAACAAATATGATTCTAACATCAGTATATGTATTGATTGATGATCATGTCTCATGGATCATGGTATGGAGATACCAAATCGATAATATGGACATATATTAGTGAACATATGTTGGATAGACCCGCCATGAGATACTGCAGAGATTTTATGTGTCATCAATTAGTCTCAAGTAGTGTTTATGTAGAGTCCTTAGACTTGAGATTATCATGATTCCCAACATACGTAGTAGCTTATTTTGGGACTACTAAATACTACTCCATAACTGGGTAGTCATAAAAGTAATCTTCGAGTTTACTATGAAACATGTAGTGAGATATGAATGATCAAGATAGAATTTGCTCTTCCTTATAGGAGAGATATCTCTGGGCCCCTTGATGTAATGGATTATGGAAATGTATGGCCATGCTACGGTGATTGAGGTGTTAATCACAAGTTTATAATCCATCATAGGATCAAGAGAGTGATTAAGCTATTAAGAGGATGACAAAAGTCTCGCTTTGAGCTCAATTGATATCGTGAGCCGGTCTAATATATATATATATATATATATATATATATATATATATATATATATATATATATATATATATGTGTGTGTGTGTGTGTGTGTGTGTGAAATTTACCTTCTAATTTTCAAAGTAGCCGCAAGTGTGCGTATTTTCAAAGAATTCACATCTCATTGTAATAGTAATTAAGTACTCACTTCTTCCTAAAACATACATAGTAATCTCTAGTATTTAAAATTTATTCTAGAATATAACAACTTCTTTATCTACTCATCATCAACCAATCTCGATCATCCCCTATTTAATTTTCCCACCTAACTATTTACCAATCTCAACTCAATTAATCAGAATCATTATCACTTAATTTTAACTCTTTCCTTAATATCCATTCAAAACTTCAGAACTTCTCATATTCTGGGACCGAGGGATTACGTACGTCGAATTAATTGCTGCTAATTACCTGCCTGTCGTTTAATCTGTTGCGTGATGGTGTTGCAGTGCTTCTACGAGACTATCTTGAGCTTCCAGGAGAAGGGCATCCTCCCCTGGAGTCGTCACTGCCCCAGCATCTGCTGCCTCACCCCCAATTACCCCATCTCAGCTCTGAGCTTGCTAGCTAGGTAGCCACCGTGCATGCAAGCCCTTCACAGAAACAAGCATATATATGGATCGGAGTTTGTCGATGTTTTGCACCGGCAATAATATTATGGGGCTACTCGGCGACCTGGAATTCGGTGGATTGCAGAGGAACACAAGAGAATTATACTGGTTCAGGCCCTCAATGTGAGGTAATACCCTACGTCCAGTTGAGGTGTTATTCCTCTAAGGTGGTCTTGTGATCAATGATCTTGCGTGCCCTCATGGGGCGCCCTGTCTCCCTTTATATACTAGGGGACAGGGGTACATGACAAGGATCCCAGTCGGATACGACCAAGGGATTTTCTTCTTAGAGATAGAAACATATCCGACTAAGACTATGTTTCCTTATTATACAAGGCAAGGCTTGCCAGGTGCTATCTTATCTCTAATTACATGGTCCGGCCCATCCTCTATCCGAGTGGCCCATGTACTGGTAATGAGGTACCCGAGGCCCATGGCCTCCACAGTAGCCTCTGAGACCTTCATAGTTGAGTCACAGCTGATGCCGAGTGCTCATCCTCCACGGTGAAGGTTACCCGAGTGCGACCCGAGTGGCGGAGACTCGGTGCTCCCATCAGAGTGGCCGAGTAAGTGCAGGTACGAGTTCTCTGAGTCCTGCTTCATGTCAGCTGGCAGCGAGGGCTATGAAGGCTTCATGTAGATCATATGAATAGTGTGCGCCGATATAGGTTGCACCTATTAGGTGTACCCCCGACTTGTGCTTATATTGTGAAGACAAATTAAACTAAAGTCAAAAAGATTTTTAACGTTGGAGTCCTTCCCGTGTAGATAACTTACTGGTACATCAGACTCGGTTCGGTATATGTCACCGAAATTAAATTTTATAATCTCTGGCCGGCGAGGGGCGAAAGATACCTACTCATGTATGCGACTCTTCGACTTCGTGTCAGTCGGAATATGTGTTTATAGTCTTACCGAGTAAGATGCTACTCGTATGTGGGACTCTTCAGCTTCATGTGTCAGCTGAAAAAAAAGGGGGGTTTATAGTCTTTTCCGAGTGCATCCCCACCTAGAAGTTAGACTCCTCGCGTCATGTGCAGCGGGAATAGATATTTATAGTCTCTCCCGAGTAGGCACTACTCGAAAGTTAGCTCTTCGCATCATGTCAGCGGGTAAAATGTTTGCTCATGAAACCGTTAACACGCATGTAGGCGAGTACACTTTTATGAAAATAATCATAACGTGGTCCAGGTGTACTCGAGAAAGATGCCTGCATCCTCAATTTAGTGAAGACCGCTTGTGATCCATTGTAAGAATATATCTCCGAGACTTGTGCGATAACAGATACCCAAACTATACGATTTTAGCAAATAAGACTCTCATGAACGTATCGTTCCTCATCGGTTTACTGTTGGTAAGCGCCAGCGCTATAATTTCAACTCAGCCTGCAAGCGCCAACATGGAGCATGCTACTGTAGCGACTTCATATCTTGGCGGCCTAATACCGACTGGCCAGGCCTGGCCCATCTAGTCGTACGGCTATAAAAAGACGGGGAGAG
>RYFJ01001702.1:15000-43501 GCA_003991445.1 Oryza meyeriana var. granulata | reverse complement strand
TGCCTGCGCAAGGCCTCCAAAAGCGTAAAACCGTACTTTTAGCGTAGAAGAAGGTCTTGAGGGTACCGATACACTTCAGGTTGGGAGGCTGTGTGATTGCTGCCGTGGTAAATCTGTGCGTTAGGCGAGACAGGGTGGATGAAAATCTTCCCCCCGTGGGGAAGGCCCCCCTAGGTGAATATCGAACTTCCCAACCGGGCCTCGGTAAGCCTGGGACATCTTCACACAAAATATCATCTGAATATGTAAAGTGCCTTAAAACTCAGCAGCTCACCACCCGGGGCCCCTGAATAGTACGCTTCTCGCGCATATATAAGATCAGACTAGTATCTTTCTACTTCATGACAGATGATACCTAAGCTCATTCCAGATTGCAACGCTGCCATGGCTCGCTTTCGTCTCTTTCCTGTAGGGTTAGCGAATAGGTCTTTAGCCCGTCCTCATCCATTTGGTGAATTGCTGGTCTATCTTCCCCGGGGCATAACCGGGCGCGCCCGTAACACCGGTTGGGCGAACTGCGTAGACAATATGATGTGTTGACAAGACTCAAATCCTCCTCTACCCTGGCGCTTGCCCTGATGTGACTAAGGCCCGACCATGTCAAGCCGTACCCATCCCACCTCCTGCTAACCCCTTGGACCCTGTCCAACTGCATAAGGGGCCAAAGGAGATTGGCGAGGTCGTTTGGCGGTGTCTGGACTTCAGGATGGGAAATGGTTTTCTTGCGTAGAACTGGCAACGGCCTCGCATGGTGCGAACAAATGTCCTTTTGGCATCTGTTTACTGCTGTTGGCACAGAAAAATTCCTGCCGGTAAGCGCCTTCCTCTGTTACTTAATCGTTCTCTGCCCATTGGAGCTGTCGGGGGCGCGGTTTTTTTCGCGAGTTAGGGTTGGCGGTCGAAACATGCCTTCATGCGTGATCCTTCCCCTCCCGCACGGTGGACCTAACGCCCATTTGTGGACGACCTGCAGAATCTGTTTGCCCTCCTTGGTGGTTCGACCGCAGTGCCATGAGGGAGCCACGGATGCACTTGCTACTAGCAAAGGTAGCAGGCCCCTTCCGGGGGGGTGAACTTGACGCCCTAGATCCGTGCGGGGACCTGCGCCAGTGCGGACACTGTCGCCCTACTCTCGACGCTCGGAGTATAGTGGCAGATCTACTTTACTTGCACGTTCGGGCAGGGTTAAGGCCGCGGTTTCCGCCCTGTCCGGCCCGGCCCACGACGCCCGGCCTACGCCGGCCCTTTCCCCGGCACGCCGCCGTAAGGCGGCCCGGGTGCGCCGCGCCTGGCACTCCGCGCTTGTCACTGTCATGGTTCACCAGGTTTCCCGCGGCTCTTCTGCGCCCAGCGGCTCGGCCTCTGCTGGGACGTTCATCGGACCCCGGAGGCCGTGGCCAAGCGCGAGCCGACGCCCTGGCGGCTTAATTCGTCTGTTTTGAGAATTACGGATGTCCGCCAACCACCCTCTTTAGACATAAGGTCATCCTCTGTGCAGCAACCCTCATCTGTTGCCGCCGGGGTAGGTTTCGCCGCTACACACACCGAGGCACACCTGCTGAGCACTCTGGGGCAGGCGGCTGCTCCCCAGGCTTCCTGGGCTGCTTAACGGTCGTGGAGCCTTCGAGGCGTACTCGGTCGCGCCGCCCATACATATATTGCCAGCGGCTCTGTCACCGGGGAGCGAGCACGCAAAGTCCCTCTGTTCGGGCCGCAGCGTGATAGTCTCTCTCTCGTTTGGATCCGGCCATGTTTCCGCCCACATATGCTCACTCTGTCCAGCACGACACTCCCAGCTACGTCCTTTGCGCCTTTGCATCATGTAAATTCCATCACTGTGTTCTGCTCCTCATACGGTGACTCGGATACCGCTAGGTTTCCTTCAGGCGTCCGCGCGACTGCGAGTGGCCCCCGACATCGTCTAATGTGGCGCGCATTCCTCTCCACGGCCACTTGCAGAGCCCGTTCGTCGGGCAGACACCAGGGTGGCTTCGAGTTTAGCCCGGGTGTCATTGAGACATGTCCAGTTTCTGGTTCACATAACTTCATTTTACCCCCGAAGCACGAGTTGAGAGCTCCGGGCACGTCGCAACGCACTCACAGCTCCCGGGGGCTCCCCCGGGACAGAAGTCTGTCACCGGCGACACTGCCCGACGTGCAAGAGGCTTGGGAGGCTACAGCAGACGGCCGGTTCCCCTGGGGCACGGGCGAGCGTCCGCGTTGGATGCCCCGGACTCGACCCGCTCGTCGATCCGAGTGACCGGGCATGCAACTGGTACTCCGCCCGAGGGCCGGACAGGGGCCTAGGCCCGACCAGCTGTTCGCATGACGGCTTGCTGTGAGTGGTCAGCAGCTGTTCGGACGACCGTCGATGTCGGCCGTTCCGGAACGAGGCGGGAAGTGGAAACCTTGCAGAAACACCGCCCGCAACCTTATTCTAGGGAGCCCCCACTCCCCCGATTTTTTGGGACACCTGAGTCATCCTAGGCTCCATATACATGTCTCTCCTTTGGTCAAGCAAGGCAGACACGGTGCGGGGGGCGAGCACGGCGCGGCCCGGGTGAGGGGCGCGGTGACGTGTGCTTCTGACCCGGTGATGTCAGGTACGATGCAGCCGCGGCGGGCCCGCCCCGGAGCGGTCGCCGTGCCCACGCTACGAGTACGAAAGGTTGGGGTGCACACCGAATCGGACAGGGCCTGGCTGTGCCTCGCAAGGGCTACTCGAGCGCCCTACCCCGCTTGCGCTTGTTGGATTCGTAGGATGGGTCCCCTGCCGGCCCCGGCGTACATTTTCCATCACCTCTTTCGTAGGTGAAACTTCTGTCCACGGTCGGCTGGTCTCCCCCCCGCTGTTCTCGGTCGGACGCACCACCCCTGACCTGCGAGAGGGCTCCTGGCGGGGCACTTCTGCAGCCAGCTGTGCCTCCGCTCAGCATCTTGATTTGCTGATCCCTCTCCACGGGCTCAGACACACCGGGCAGGCTGAGAGGCCCTCGCATCGACACGTCTCGGATCTGGGCGGTCGCAACTTGCGGCACCGCGTTCCTCTCCGCACATGCACGCGACTCGATGCCTCGCGCGCCAGGCGCCCTCCTCGCGCGACCTCCGGCTCTTGGGCCCCACTCCGGCCGCGTTCTCCCCGGGCGCAGTGCTTTCCTTCTTCTAGTCCGATTCTTGCGCCTCATCTTGGCCAGGCACGAGACTCATCGGCGGCGGATTTGGTGGGCGGCCTCCGCGGACGCGCTCCTTCCTGGTGCCGTCTTCCCGGCGGCGGCTCCCTCCCGAGTCGCCGGTGCCAGTACGGGGGACGGCTTGCCGCGTCCTACCGTGACTCCTCGGCGGCAGCGTCACCCCCACCCGAGCGCGAACTCGGCCTTTCTTGGGCCCAGCCCTTCTTCTCGGGAAGCGTGTTTCTTTCCCGCGCCTCATTCGGAACCAGCTTCTCCCACTCTATTCATGTTTTTCAGCTACTCAATCCAATGGCGAACCCGGCGGACCAAGCGTCCCCATCCTTTTCTTCAAGACATGGCCCCGTTCTGCCGGAGCGGTTCCGGCGGCAACAAGGGCCAGGGGCATGTCGGTTGAACATGGGACTGGGGGTCGCACAGCCTGCGGGGAGCGTGGATCCATAGCCACGTCAAGTTTCCCACAGGCGCGTCATCCCCCCATTGCTCCGGGCTCATCCCGAGCGCGTCATCGCCACTTGCCCCGGCTCGTCCGGAGTGCCGTAGCAACGGCCCGGGCCGTCCGGGGGCGCATATCGCATCGGCCCTGCGGGCTCGTCCCCGGGGCGCTAATCGCATCGCCCCGGCTTGGCCCGGGGGCGTCGTCTGTGTCGGCTCGCCCGGGGCCCATTGGCCTCGGGCCCGGCGCCTTGCCGTCCGGGGTATTGTCTCATTGCCCTGCCGGGCCATATGTCGGTCCCGGCAGGCTCTGAAACAGTCCCCAAATATTCGCATTAGGCGGCTCTTCGCCGCCTGTCCCCCCGACGCATCTCCAGGAGACAGCCGCTGTCACGTCTCTGTGCTCCAGCCGCCCACAGCCGAGCGGCAAAGTGACCAGACCAGCCACACCTCAGGCGGCCAACCGATTAGCAACCTTGACGCTCAGCGCCCACAGCAGAGAAACGCTCCACCGCCCACAGCAGAACATGCTCCCGGCCGACCGCAGTAGAGGGCCAAGGCGGCCAGACTGGACGTCTACCGCAGGCGCGGCAGGCGGCGGCGTGCGTGCGAACGAGTGGTAACTAGCTCTCTTCGGCACTGGTGGACTCCCTAATCTATTCAAGGAGGATCCAACCACCAGGGGAAAGGCAGACTGAACCGAGGGGATTCCTCCTTTTCCTTCCTCGACTCTGGCGCTACTAGAGAGCGTCCTAAGCACCTCTGGGTTTCCGGTGAGCTTCCGAGCTTCCGAAGTTCTCCTTGTTAAAACACATATCACTCGTTTCATCACTTCATAGCCAAACCACAAGGAGTTAGGGTATTACAACTCTGGCGGCCCGAACCTGTATAAATCCTCGTGTCTTCCCTTGTGCGTGCCGTTCATCATCTTTCCCGCACGGTCACAAGATCCGAACGGTCCGGACCCAATCAGGACGGTCCGGACCCTTCTGTCTATCGCCGCTTCGGACGGTCCGGTCCCGACGGACGGTCCGGACGTCACTCTTCCAGCTCGGGCCCCCTCTGTCCTGCCCGAGCATTGATCCGACTAATGCCGGCTTGCCTGAGAACTACTCCCCTGGCCGAACCTCAAAAGGGGGTCACCCGACTTCCCGCCGTCGAGGTTTAATCCTCCGACAGAGGTAGTTAGCCATGGCTTTGTGGTCACCCCCAGCAGCTCGAACTGCTAGGGTATATACGGGTGAGCTAGGACTCGGGATTTGTTTTACCGTCATACTTTTCAATTCCTGTGGGCTTAAAGCCAGTCGGCCAGTCGACGTCCTGTAGCTCCCAGGTGAAAGCTAGAATGCCTTCGTCTTCATGAGGGCTCGGGCTTCGACCACAGTGGTTAAACCGCTCGTGATGGAGACTGAAGCGCTCGTTTTTGTCCTCCAGTCGGCAGCGCTCGTCCTCTTGTCGTTCGTGGTGCCGGGCGTTGATGGTGTGGTGGAGGTCATGCTATAGGCGTTCTCGGAGATCTTGGTTGTGCCGGCGGTCATATGGTGACGCGCCGGTTGTCGTGTTGGTGTTGCCGAGTGACGTTTGCCTTGACTCCTCGCGTGGCCGACTTGAGCTGGCCGCCCGGCGCCATGCTGATGTAGATGAACCCGCCGCTGAAGATCCCGATCGGTTAGTCGGTACTATGGTGTCACCCGACTGCTGTTGTCGTTGCTGGCAGGCAGCAGCCTAATCATCGCCTTGATCTTGGCGATAGTTGGGGTGGCCTAGTGATCAGGCCCGAGCTAGAGCGTGTCTAGCAAGGTTGCAGCGGCCACGACATTCTGTTGTGGCGTGACGAAGACGTCGTGATCGCCGACTTTAGTCTAGAGAATCTGCTGCTGAGCTGCTCGCCTAGCCTTGCGTAGCCCGTCATTGTGAGCCTCGCGGTCAGCCTCCTCCTGTTGCCTAGTCGGCGCGCCTCCTCTGTTGCTCCTCTGTAGTCGGCGCACTCGGGTGGTGGTGTTGAAGCATGAAGATCTCAGCGGGGGAGGGAGGAACTCGCCAGACTGGAGTCCGAACTAGCGTTTTAACCGTTATCCGACTTGGAGTCGGACTCCGAGTAGTTTATCGAGTAAGAACGACTCCGACCTCTCTAGATCCAATCTGAAACGGTTGCTTGGCATGTCCAAACTGAATCGCAGGAGATCGGGTCTGCTGTGTGATGTAGATCCGCAGCGTCGCCGAATCCGTGTGGGAGATTGACGATCTCTCCCGTTCTTGGCCCAACCTAGGCTGGCTCGAGGCCTAGCGCAAGTCAGACATCGAAGGAAAGAGTTGTCCCAATGCTCGGCGAAGTGAAGGACTGCCGTAGTAGATCGTTGAAGGAGATTGCGGTGTCCTGTGGGCCAACTAGCGCAAAATCGGCTGCTCCTCGGCCGGTTGGATTGGATCTCTTCGGCCAAGGTAAGGTTGCCGATCTGGTCGGCAACGAAATCGAGGCTTCCGAAAGAAATTATGTCTCTAGGGGAGAACTTGTCGCCGTAGATTCTGGTTGCTGGATCCATCGAGCCTGTAGATGTGAAACTCGCCGAAGCCCCTACCTGGCGCACCAACTGTCGATGTTTTACACCGGCAATATAACTATAGGGCTACTCGGCAAGGGGAAACTCGGTGGATTGCAAAGGAACGCAAAGAGATTTTATACTGGTTCAGGCCCTCGATGTGAGGTAATACCCTATGTCCAGTTGTGGTGTTATTCCTCTGAGGAGTTATGTCGATCAATAATCTTCTGTGTTGTTCTGCCCTCAAGGGGCGCCCTGCCTCCCCTTATATATTGGGGGACAGAGGTACAAGGTAGGAATCCTAGCCGGATACGGCCAAGGGATTTCCTTCTTAGAGATATATCTTACCCGGCTAAGATTGTATATTCTTTTTTTTACAAGGCAAAATCTACCGGGTGCTACTATATCTCTAACTACTAGACTCAGCCCATCCTCTATCCGAGTAGCCCATATGCTTGTGATAAGATACCCGGGGCCCATGGCCTCCACAAGTTACTTGTGGAGGCATGTGAGAAGGTGATGGGGGAAGAGCCCTTGCAGTTGAACAATGAAGGTGGAGAATAGAACAATCAGGGAAAGGGCTTTAAGGGGAGTCCTCGGAGGGAATTGAAGGAGTAGGTGGCCTGTGCTGCCCTGATTGAAAAACAGTGGTAACACCAACTCGATCAAGTGCAAGGCTGGCTACAAGCGGTGGGATGCATTTGGTTGAGAAGGCAAAGAAGAGGAAAGCATGAAAGAACTTGGAATTACAACCAGGTAACAAAGCTTATAATTCGTTTCTCTATTTGTGATATTCAACTTTTGCTAGTGATCTAGAAAACATAGGAGTCAACCTAGGTAGCTCTAGTGGTTTCATTTTAAATTCTATTTCTTGCTTAAGGGAAACTAAGAAGGGTAGAATCAAGAGTAACCTAGTGACTAGTTGTTCTAGTGTGGAGCGTTGTCGGGTGGAGTCAGAAATAGAAGAGGAGGAGGCCCTAGATAAGTTAGTCCTTGGTCACTTATGTGATGGCTTAGTGGATTAAGTTATGGATGAGGAGAATAATCACCTAAGCTGTGATTTACAGAAGGGGCATAGAGCCTGCAATTTAAAGTCACTCGCAAAGAGAAGTATGAAGCAAAGGGTGAAGATAGCTAATTTAAGAAATGTCTGAAATGAAAAGAATCTTTTGGAATAAAAGAGGTCTAAGTGTGGAGGCCATGGGCCCTGGGTACCTCATCACAAGCATATGGGCCACTTGGATAGAGGATGGGCCGAGATTTGTAATTAGAATGTAGTAGCACCCAGTAGATTTTGGCCTTATACAAAAAGGAATATATAGTCCTAGTCGGGTAAGATGTATCTCTAACAAAGAAATCCCTTGGCCGTATATGACTGGGACTCCTACCTTGTACCCCTGTCCCCCAGTATATAAGGGGAGCAGAGCGCCCCCTGAGGGCAGGAGATCATTCATTGACAAAAAACCTCAAAGGAATAACACCATAACTGGACGTAAGGTATTACCTCATATCGAGGGCCTGAACCAGTATAAATCTCCTCGTGTTCCTTTGCAATCCACCGAGTAGCCCCATAATCATATTTGTCGGTGTAAAACATCGACAATTGGCGCGCCAGGTAGGGGATTCGGCGAGTTTTTCATCTACAACCTCAATGAATCCAACAACAAGAGTCGAGGGCAACAAATTCTCCCCTGGAGATACAATAACCTTCGGAAGCCTCGACTTCATCGCCGACCAGATCGGCAATCTCACCTTGGCCAACGCAGGTCCAACCCAACCGGCTGAGGAACCAGCCGACTCCGCGCCAGTCGGCTCACAAGACGCTGCGCCAACTATCATCAATCTAAGGCAGCAACCTTCTACTTCGCCAAGCCACAGGACAACTCTCTCCTTCGGTGTCCGACTGGCGCTAGGCCTTGAGCCAGCCCGAGTTGGGCTAGGAAGGGGAGAGATCGTCAATTTCCCGCGTGGATTCGGCGATGCCGCGGATCTACATCTTATGCGGCAGACCCGATCTCCTGCGATTCAGTTCGAACATGGCCAAGCGCTATTTCAGATTAGATCCAGGGAGGTCGGAGTCGTTCTTACTCCGATGAACTACTCGGACTCCGACTCTAGGTCGGACAACGGTTTGAACACCAGTTTGGACTCCAGTCTGGCAAGTCTCCTTATCCCCCGCGAAATCTTCATGGCTTTGACTCCTCCACCGGAGGTACGCCGACTACAAGAGGAACAACAAGAGGAGGCGCGCCGACTACGGCAACAGGAGGAAGCCAACCGCGAGGCTCGCAACGACGCGCAACAACGGGCTACGCAAGGCTAGGCGAACCGCTCAGCAACAGATCCTCCAGAAAAAAGTCAGCGACCACGGCGTCTTCGTCACGCCACAACAGAACGTCGTGGCCACCGCAACCCTGCTAGACACGCTCCAGCTCAGGCCTGATCACCAGGCCACCCCGACTATCGCCAAGATCAAGACGATGATTACAGCTGCTGCCTGTCAGCAGCAACAGCAGTCAGGCGACACACTAGTACCGATCAACCGGTCGGGTTCTCCGGCGGCAGGATCATCTACGTCAGCACGACGCCAGGTGGCTGGTTCTAGTCAGCCATACGAGGAATCGCGGCAAACATCACTCGACAACACCAATAACAATGATCGGCGGCATCACCAGAACGACCGCCGGTTCAACCAAGACCTCTGGGCCCGACTACAACGCGACCTTCGCCACAATATCACCGCTCGGCGCCGCGAACGCGAAGAAAATGAACGCCGCCGAATGGAGGACGAGCACGAGCGTTTCGGCCTTCACCACGAGCGGTTTAACCGCCACGATCGGAGCCGGAGCCCTCATGAAGATGAAGGCGTTCCAGCTTTCACCCACGAGCTCCAGGACGTCGACTGGCCGTCGGGCTTCAAGCCTACGGGGATCGAGAAATACGATGGCAAAACCAACCCTGAGTCCTGGCTCACTGTATACACCCTAGCAATTCGAGCTGCCAGAGGTGACTATAAAGCCATGCCTAACTACCTCCCGGTCACCCTATCCAACTCAGCGAGGACATGGCTAACGGGGCTCCCGAGGCGGTCGATCGGTTCCTGGGGAGAACTCAGGGAGCAGTTCATCGCTAACTTTCAAGGGACCTACGAGAGGTCGTCTTCCGAGCATGATCTATACCAACTGCACCAGAAGAAGAACGAGCCTCTACGCGACTTTATCAAGAGGTTCTCCAAGAAGCGCAACCAAATCCCAATGATCAAGGACGAGGCCGTCATCACCGCCTTCCGCAAGGGAGTAAAGGACGCCCCGTTCATCGCAAAGTTCATTCAGAAGCCTCCAGCCACCGTCCAGGCTCTCTTTGATATGGCAAACAAATACGCCGACTCAGCCGAAGCGGTCGCAGAGGCCCTCGATGAGAAGAAGGAGTCCTGGTAGAAGGACCAGAAGGCAAAAGCCGACAATGAGCCATCGCAAAACAAGACCAGCAACCGCAAGCAGAAGTCGGACAATGAGGTGGCCAACATGGAGAGAACTCGGTCGTGGCCCCAATGGAACAACGATTACCAGAAGGTCATGAGCGGGCCATGCCCCTTCCACCCCAAAGGCAAGCACGCGGCCAAAGACTGCTTCATGCTCAAGAAGTTTGCTTCCAAGCAGGCTTCATCATCTGGTGCCGACAAGAGCAAAGACAAGCCAGATCAGGACCCGGCCGACGATTTTCAAGATCCCCAGGCCGAGCTCAACCACATCTTCGGAGGGCCGTCTGCGTATGAGTCTAAGCGCAAGTAGAAGCTAACAGCACACGACGTCAACGCAATCTCTACAACAGACACCCCCCAATATTTGCGCTGGTCAGAGCGTCCATCACGTTCAACTGTGCCAATCATCTAGATCGGTTTTGCACCCGGGACACTATCCACTCGTCCTGGACCCGGTCGTCAAGAACATCAAGTTGAAGAAGGTTCTCATAGACGGAGGCAGCGCGCTCAATATCCTCTTCACCAAGACCCTCGATGAGATGAAGATTCCTCATTCAGATCTGCGGCCGAATACGGCGCCCTTCCACAGGATAATTCCCGGCCTATCTTCAACTCCACTCGGGCAGATAAACTTGCCGGTCACCTTCGGCACGCGGGATAACTTTTGCATAGAAAACATCTGCTTCAAGGTCACCAACTTCGAGACTGCGTACCAGTGATACTCGGATGACCGGCGCTCGCCAAGTTCATGGCGATACTGCACTATACATACATGGTGCTTAAGATGCCTGGGCCAGCAGGAGTCCTCTCCCTCCGCAGCAACGTCAAGCAAGCCTTCACCAGCGACAAGGAGAGCTGCGAGTTGGCTCAATCCCAAGAGGCGGCAGTCAGATGCAACAGCATTCGGCAAGCCATCACTGTTGAAGTTGAGGAAGATCAAGTTCCGGCGAAAAAAGCAGCGAAGTCGGGAATTTCAGCGGACTCTGATACGAAGAAGATCCCCTGGACCCTTCTGACCCCTCTAAGACTGCTCTAGTCGGGACCGAACTCGACCCCAAATAGGAAAATGCGCTCATCACCTTCCTCCAAGCCAACAAGGATATCTTTGCATGGAAACCGTCCGACATGCTGGGCATACCAAAGGAGGTGATCGAGCACGCCCTCAACGTGAAGACAGATGCCAAGCCAGTCAAGCAACGGCTGCGGCGCTTCGCTCAGGACCGGAAAGATGCTATTCGGGAGGAGATAACCAAGCTCCTTGCAGCCGGGTTCATCAAAGAGGTCTATCACCTGGATTGGCTGGCAAACCTAGTCCTGGTCCAGAAGAAAAACGGTAAATGGCGCATGTGCGTCGACTACACCGATCTCAACAAGGCGTGCCCCAAAGATCCATTTGGTCTACCGAGAATAGATCAGATGGTTGATTCAACTGCAGGGTGCGACCTTCTCAGTTTTCTCGACTGCTACTCGGGATACCACCAAATCAGCCTGAAGGAGGAAGACCGCCTAAAGACGTCTTTTATCATGCCGTTTGGAGCATACTGCCACATCACTATGCCATTCGGTTTGAAAAACGCTAGAGCAACGTATCAACGGGCAATTCAGCGGTGTCTACACCCTCAGATCGGGTGCAACGTGGAGGCCTACATCGACGACGTGGTGATCAAGACCAAGTCCAAGGAAGACCTCATCGCGGACCTGCAAGAAACCTTCCAAAATCTTCGAAGATTCAAGATAAAGTTGAACCCGGAAAAGTGCGCCTTCGGTGTGCCATCCGGCAAGCTGCTCGGCTTCATCATCTCGCATCGCAGCATTGAGGCCAACCCGGAGAAAGTCAATGCAATTATGAACATAGCTCCCCCGACTAACTAGAAGGACGTCCAGAAGCTGACAGGCTGCATGGCAGCACTCAGCCGGTTTATTTCCTGACTGGGCGAACGGGGCATGCCCTTTTTTAAGCTATTGAAGAAAACAGACAATTTCCAACGGACTCCCGAAGCCCAGCAAGCCCTCAAAGACTTTAAGAAATTTCTCACATCACCCCCCGTGTTGGCATCACCCATGCCCCAAGAACCGCTAATGCTATACCTGGCGGCAACTACTCAGGTAGTCAGCATGGTGTTGGTGGTTGAGCGATCCGAACAGGGTCACATCCAAAAAGTTCAACGGCCAGTCTACTTTGTCAGCGAGGTCTTTGCCGACTCAAAAACAAGATATCCGCAGGTCCAAAAGCTGCTCTATGGCCTACTCATCACTGTCCAGAAGCTGGTGCACTATTTCCAAGCACATCAAGTCACGGTGGTCACATCATTTCCACTCGGGGACGTCCTGCATAACCGCGAGGCCACCGGCCGAATCGCTAAATGGGCGCTCGAGTTGATGGCGTTCGACATCACCTTTCAGCCGTGGACAGCAATCAAATCACAAGCTCTAGCCAACTTCGTGGCCGAGTGGACAGAAGTTCAAATGCCTACATCAACAGCGAAGCTAGAGTATTGGACAATGTACTTCGACAGTTCTCTATGGATCGGCGGCGCCGGGGCTGGCATCGTACTGACATCCCCTACCGGCGAAAAACTGAAGTACGTTCTACAAATCCACTTCCCGGCATCCCACAACGTCGCCGAGTACGAGGCACTCATCCACGGGCTCCGCATCGCTATATCACTCGGCATTCGTCGATTGGTTGTGCGTGGAGACTCTCAACTCGTGGTAAATGAAGTTATGAAAGACTGGACATGTCTCAATGACACCGCGGCATACTGTCAGGAGGTCTGCAAGCTGGAATGCAAGTTCGATGGGCTGGAGATAACACATGTCCTACGACAATACAATGATGCTGCAGATGAATTGGCAAACATGGGATCCAAACGAGAGGCAGTCCCGACAGGGACCTTTGTCGAGCAATTTATGGAGCCATCAGTCAAGAAGAAACCAGTGTCAGAGCAGTCGGGAGGCGAACCTACCCCGGCAACAGATGAGGTGCTGCACATATGTCAAGATTGGCGGACTCCTATTCTCAAATACCTCCTGGACGATGAACTCCCAGAAGACCGCGGCCAAGCTGAACAAATCAAACGTCGAAGCAAGAGTTTCCTAGTCGTCGGAGAAGACCTGTACCGAAGAAGTGCATCCGGTGTCCTCATGCACTGCGTCACCACCAAGGAGGGCAAACAGATTCTGCAGTCGATCCACTTGGGCGTATGTGGCAACCATGCCGCATCTAGGACGTTAGTCAGAAAGGCTTACCGGCAGGAATTTTTCTGGCCAACAGCAGTAACAGATGCCAAAGACATTGTTCGCACATGCGAGGGTTGCCAGTTCTACGCAAGACAAACCAATTTCCCAGCCTAGGAAGTCCAAACGATCCCAATCTCTTGGCCCTTTGCAGTATGGGGGCTTGACATGGTCGGGCCTTTCAAGAAAGCGCCAGGAGGGTTCACACACTTGTTCGTCGCAGTGGATAAATTCACCAAATGGATTGAGGCTAAACCTATTGCTACCAAAACAGCGGCACGTGCAAAGGACTTCATCATGAGTATATTATATCGATTCGGTGTCCCTAACCACATCATCACCGACAACGGTACTCAGTTCACGGGCGACGTGTTTCAAGATTTCTGTGACGACTTTGGCATCAAGATCGGTTATGCAACTGTGGTACACCCGCGGAGCAATGGGCAGGTTGAACACGCCAACGGTATGGTCTTACAAGGTATCAAAGCCAGGTTATTCGACCGACTACAACCATACGTGGGCCGATGGGTTCAAGAGCTTCCATCTGTTCTCTAGTCTCTCAGAACCACGGTTAGTCGGGCAACAGGGCAATCCCCTTTCTTTCTGGTCTACGGTGCTGAGGCTATGCTACCAGCCAAGTTAGAGTTTGGCTCTCCGCGAGTTCGGGCTTACTCAGAAGACATCTCAAACAATACCCGATTGGTCGAACTAGATCAGTTGGAAGAAGCAAGGGATATCGCAACAATCCAGTCGACAAGGTATCTTCAAGGCCTGCGTCGTTATCACAATCGCAATGTCCGTGGCCACGCCTTTTTGGTTGGAGATCTCGTCTTGAGAAAAATACAAACCACCAAAGACAGGCATAAACTATCCCCAATCTGGGAAGGGCCATTCATTATCGCGGAGGTTACTCGGCCAAGCGCCTACCGACTGAAGACGGTGCCCTCATCAGCAACTCATGGAATATAGAACAGCTACGTCATTTATATATCTGAGTTTTATACTTTCCCATGTGTACAGTTTTTCTCTGACTCACTACGCCGCTTGTTTCAACCGGGTAGTGAGTTGGGGGCTGCATGTATTATATGTGCTCTGTCAATAATATACAAGCCTGTGTTACTTAAGTTATGAAGTTTTACTACGACTCTCCCATGTCTGCCCGAGTACAGCTTTCTGCGGTGAACGTTTTTATTAAGTTCCTATAGATTAACTCAGTGTAGGCTATATGGTCCAGTAAAGCTAATGACAACTGAGTAATAGTCTAAAGATTGGCAGCATTGCACATATATTTACACATGTCTTTACAAAAATCCACAATACACTGACTGCATGATATACTGTTTTTACAGACCCAGGTCTCGAGTGATAATCTCTGCAGTCAGCCTCGCCTTGGCTATCAGCTCCAACGCCTCCTCAGGAGTCATCTCCTCGGCAAACTCCTCCCCGATGGCTTCAACATCTACCCTTGGGTAGATGGACTTGGTCATTGCCAGGGTCTAGGCCACGCCGGCAATAACGTGCTCATCCGAGTACCTCTTCAGGGCACTCGGTGCATCTTTAAGGCGCTCCTCCACTTGGAAGATTGTGCTAAAGCTGGTTCCCACAGGGCGAGGGTCCATTAGGTCAAGGAGCCCTTTCACGGACTCGGCAAGGGTTTCCTGTGACTCCTTGACTACCCTGATCTCCTCTGTGAAAGCCTGAAACTGGATCTGGGAATCAGCTCTAGCAGCTACCCGGGTTCACCGACAAGTAAACTTGTTAAGCAAAGCTGCAGATGGAGTAATTAATGGATTGGCTAAGGTTAATGTCAGAGCGGAGACTTACTTTTGTAGTCGGCCTCCCACTTGGCTATGGCCTTCTCCAGTTCAACTTTTTCTTTCTTGAGCTTGGTGTCGGCCTTTTTCAACTCGGTCTTCTCTTGCTCAAGCTCGATATTGGCCCTCGTCAGGTCGGCTTTATCCTTTTCAACCTCGGCTTTGGCCCTCTCGGCCTCCTTCAGCTGGCTTTCTCCCTCTGTTCGGGTCTTCAACTCGGCTTTGAGGGCTGCACAACAGAATAGTCAAGAACTCAACGTTGTAGTCAAGACACAACTGGGCAGTCAGGAAACAACACAGCTGGAGAAATATATTAAGGGCTCAGTCAGGAAGACGTATTCGGGAGGTTTACCTCTCATCTTCATCGCTTGGTCCCAATTCTCGTCCCTGAGCTAGGTGACGGCATCCTTCAGCCAAGTCTCCCTCCCCTGGTAGCGCTCCTCCAATACAGCCTTCAAGGCCCGGAGCTGTTCCAATTCTTGGAGCTGGCGGGCAACCCGGGTTAGGACCTCGTTCATCTTCTTCGAGCGATCCACAAGTTTCTACTCGGGAAGAAACAAGTCAATCGTCAGAACAATCGTGCAAGGAAGGTTACCACGATCCCAATACGACGAAAATCATACCTGAATCCCCTGGGACGCAGCAATTGTGGCGCGAAGCAGGTCTTCGCGTTCTTTCTCCACCGCGGCTTCGTCATGCTTATAACTCTTCATAGTTCCGTCGACGGCCGTCCAGCGGAACGTCCTCGAGAACTTGCGGGGAGGGGCCTCGAGTCTGGGGAGATTCAGCCTTTCTGAAGGTGGCGACGACAATGACGATGACGACGACGGTGACCAAGATGGCGACAGGGTCCTGGCCCTCAACTCAGCGGCCTCCGGGGCTTTTGGGGCTGGCTCAGGAGCCGCAGCGACGGCTTCAACAACGGGCGCCGGCTCAGAGGCTGGAACAGCGGCTTCAACAACCGCCCCTTGGTCGGCCAGGGTCGGCGGCCGTGCACTCGGGGCGGTCTCAGTTTCTACAACTGGGGCCGCTGCCGGCTCAGCAGGTGTGCTCGCTAGCGCTGGATCGGCTGGGGCAGGCTCGACAACAGGGGTTGTCGGCGTGGTCTCCTTAAGATCAATGTCGGCCCGCTTCCTGCGTAACGAGTCAAACATCAAGACGCTACAATGCTGAACATGATCTTTAGAAGACCCAGAACGACCTACCTCTTGGAGAACTTGAGCTTTTGTCCGGGAGATCTAGAGGGTGGCACGGGAGGGCTGCTGGCTGTCGGGCCGGAAGGTGTGGCAGTCGGCGGTGACATTCCAGTCCTGGTTGGCCCCGTTCGCGATGTGGCCGGCTGGGGTGCTCGGGTACTTGGCGGCGTTGGAGTCGGCCTCGTACTCGACGGAGCTCGTGTTGGGCTTGATGATGCTAGGCTCAACCGCGCCGGTCCCGGTGTGGGACTCGATGGCCTGGGTGCAGTACTGGCGGGGTCTTTTATTTTCAGACTCCCGGCTGCGGCACTTGGCCTCATGACCTCTTTCTTGCCCTGATCTACAATGGGTTTCTTCCCCACTCTCTTGGAGTCGGGCTGGGCTGCAGAAGGACTTCTCGGCCTCTTCTTTGACTTTGTGGCCGACAGCGGACCGGAGTCATCATCAAACTCCTTGCACCACTACAAACGATTCAACAATATACATCGCACGATGCTGGGCAATTATGGATACATGTCTACAGGCATTCATCACAGAAGAAAAGCAAGGGTTACGTCAGGACGTGGTCGGTTTCGGCTATAAGCCACGACGGAGCGCTCTGCGTCCTCGGTTTCGACCACCCCACTGGAGAAATAACTGAACAATGTTTCAGTCACTTTTTGCTGGTCAGCCAGTTCTTGGCTTTCTCGGTCGGGGTCATTTTTCCCTTGGTAATCCTAGCAGAATTCGCTCCTCAGCTTCAATGGCTGGACGCGCCAGGTCAGGAAATGCCTAGCCACCCAGGGGCCGAACAGACCGGCTCTCTTCAGTTTCTCCAATCTTGCCAGCAACTGATGCACTTGGCCCATCTCTTCAAAAGTTGGATCTGATGACCAATTGGGCGAGACCGCTGGAGGCAAGCCAGTGAATGGAGGCAAGGAGGGTTCCAGATCAGAACAGTAGAACCACTCCTTATGCCAACCTTTCAAGGAGGATTTCAAAGAAAGATTGATATATATTTTCTTCATTTCACTCCTCAACTGAAGTCCAGCCCCCCCAATCACCTGGACCCTATTCTTGGAGGGCTGGGGCTTGATGTGGAATAAATGTCTAAAGAAATTGAAGTGGGGTTCCACACCCAAGAAGCACTCGCAAAGAGTCACGAATATAGAGATTTGCAAGATTGAGTTGGGATTCAGATTCACCAACACTAATCCGTAGAAGCTAAGAAGACGGCGGAGGAATTCAGCAGAGGTAAGAAATAAACCCCGGTCGAAAAAAGAGACAAAAACGACAGTCTCGCGGGCTTGGGGATTTGGAACCGATTCACCTTCGGTCAGGCGCCAGCGGATGATGTTATGGCTTTGCAGCCGCAGCGACTTCTCCAAATTTTCTAGCTTCGACCAGCCGCAATCCGAGGTCGGCCACGCCTCATCCAACGCCCCAACGAAATTTGGAGCCCTCGGCATGGTTGGGGGACAAGAAGATTTGGGGGAAATGTGGTCAGGGGCTTGGAATGGACAAAGGGAAGCGGAATCGCTCGAGCTTCAATGGGGAGGAGCAAGCAATGATGAACCCTAGCAGAGCGGGAGGCGAAATTTCGGCGCGGAGCTAGGAAGACGAAACGATTGGTTGCTTGAGAAAGATAAGGAATCTTTTCTCTCTCCCCCAACCTTTATAGAGCCTGTGCCGACTCATGGGCTTGGGCTTACACAGTCGGTACTGGGCCACCAAGATATGAGTTTCTACAGTAGCACGCTCAATATGGGCCGTTTGCTGGCTGCGTTAAAATCGCAGTACAGGTGCTACCAATAGAAACCGATGAGGTAAACAGATATGCTTCATAAATGCCTAATTACTAAACATTTATGTTTGGGTATCTGTCTTATCCACCAGGTATTGAGGATATATCCTTACAAGGATCACAAGCTGGTCTTCATCAACATTGGGGATGTAGGTATCTCTCAAGTACACCTGACCACGCAATGGATTTATTTTCATAAAGTGGTACTCAGCCTACATGCTTGGCTAACAGTTGCCATGAGCAACATTATTCTAGCCGACATAATGCTGAAGAGTCTAGCTTCCGAGTACTGCACTACTCGGGAGAGACTATAAATATTCTTTCTAGCTGACATGACGCTGAGGAGTCTAACTTCCGAGTGGGACGCCACTCGGGAAAGACTATAAGCACCCCTTTCTAGCTGACATGAAGCTGAAGAGTCCTATATACGAGTGGCATGCTACTCGGCAAGACTATAAATCATATTCCAGTTGACATGATACCGAAGAGTCTCATATATTGGTAGTATACTACTTGGGAAGGACTACAGGGTTAAAGATCTTTGACTTTATGTTTAATTGTTTCCACAATTAAGCCCAAAGTCGGGGGCTACACCTAATAGGTGCGTCTATTCGGTGTATACTATTCATACATCAACATGAAGCCCTTCATAGCCTCGCTGCCAGCTGATATGAAGCAGGACTCGGGAAGAAGAAGCACTCGGACAAAGAGTACTTGGGAGCAATGCACTCGGGCAATCTTCACCGTGGAGGATGAGCACTCAGCATCAGCTGTGACTCAACTATGAAGGTCTCAGGGGCTACTGTAGAGGCCATAGGCCCCGGGTACCTCATCACAAGCATATGGGCCACTCGGATAGAGGATGGGCCGAGACTTGTAATTAGAGATACAGTAGCACCCGGTAGACTTTGCCTTATACAAAAAGGAATATATAGTCCTAGTCGGGTAAGATGTATCTCTAAGAAGGAAATCCCTTAGCCATATCCGGCTAGGACTCCTACCTTGTACCCCTGTCCCCCAGTATATAAGAGGAGGCAGGGCGCCCCCTGAGGGCAGAAGGTCATTGATCGACAAAAATCCTCAAAGGAATAACACCACAACTGGACGTAGGATATTACCTCATATCGAGGGCCTGAACTAGTATAAATCTCCCCGTGTTCCTTTGCAATCCACCGAGTTTCCATCCACCGAGTAGCCCCATAATCATATTGCCGGTGTAAAACATCGACACTAAGTGACTTGGCTAAATTTAGGTTCCTCTTAGATACCACCAAAGAACAGAAGCTAGACTTCATTGCTCTATTGGAGACCAGTAAGAATGATTTTCCAAACAGTTGTTTATAGAATATTTGTGCCAAAAGAAATTTCTTGTGGCATTGGACTAGACCTAGGGGAAGGTCGGGAGTTAATACAGATATTGTTGATGTCGCTAGTATTGATGGAGGAGACTTCTATGTTAAGTTTTATGTGAGAAATAAGGAAAACGGCTTTCAATGAATCCTCGTCACAGTTTATGGGGCTGCTCAGGAGAAATATAAGGAAGCCTTCCTGGTGGAACCATTAACTCTTGTAGAATGGAATCGTTGCCTTTGCTGATCGGGGGAGATTTCAACATTATCAGGAATCCAAATGAGAAAAATAATGATAGGTACAATGATAGATGGCCATTCTTGTTTAATGTTGTCATACATAGCTTAGACCTACGAGAGCTAGAACTCTCGAGTTGTAAGTTCACTATGAGTACGGATTGGGAACAAAAGTTCCCGTTAGCTTCTGTTAGAGCTTTGAGTAGAGATCTTTCGGATCATACACCATTGCTTCTTGATACGGGAGCTGGAACGCGTAAAAATAAGCAACCATTATTTATGTTTAAGCTTGGATAGCTTGCAAGAGAGGGCTTCTAGGATCTAGTAGTGGATGTATGGCTAAAGGAGAATAGAGGCTCAACTGTTTTAGAGAGATGGCAGAACAAAATGCGCAGACTTAGACAAATCCTAAGAGGTTGGACAAAGAATACCAATGGTACATACAAGAAAGAAAAAGCTTGGTTGATAGCAAGGGCCGAGGAGTTAAATAAAAAGGCAGAAGTGCAACTGTTATCAAACCAGGAACTAGATCTTAGGAATTTTTTGGAAGACAGACTAGCGAATTTATTGAGGGAAGAAGAGATTAAATGGCATTAGAGGGCAAAAACTATACGCATTCTAGAAGGGGTTAGAAACACTAAGTATTACCATATGGTAGGAAATGGCAAGCATAGAAAGATTAGAATTTTCTAGCTAGAACAAGAGGAGGGAGTGATAAAAGGGGATGTGCAACGTAGGAAATACATATCCAATTCCTACAAGAACATGTTTGGGCCTCTAGAAGAAAATAAATTTTCCTTGATGGAGAACCAAATTGAGGACATTGTTCAAGTTTTGGTGGTGGAGAATAAAGTATTGACCAAAAGTTTTTTAGAGGAAGAAGTGAAACAAGCTATTTTTCAAATGGAACACAATAAATCTCTAGGACCTGATGGTTTCCCAGCAAAGTTTTATATGGTCTTTTGAGATGTAATTAAGAAGGACCTTATGGCCCTTTCTGGAGACTTCCATGAAGGGAAATTATCATTACACAACCTGAACTTTGGGATAATTACTTTGCTACCAAAGAAAAATGATGCTAGTCAGATGCAACAATATAGGCCCATCTATCTCTTGAACGTAAGCTTTACAATTTTCATGAAGGTAATGACTAATCGAATAGCTTTAGTAGCTAAAAAGGTCATTAAGCCCTCACAGACAGCATTCCTCCAAGGAAGAAACAATATGGAAGGGGTAGTCGTGCTACATGAAACAATCCATGAGATGCACAGGAAGAAGAAGAGTGGGGTTATCTTGAAATTAGATTTCGGAAAAGCTTACAATAAGGTTGATTGGAAGTTCTTACAACGGGCATTGAGAATGAAAGGTTTTTCACCATTGTGGTTTAAGTGGATTGACCTCATAGTTAGGGGGGAGGAGTGTGGGGGTCAAAGTGAATGATGATATCAGGAATTTTTTTCAAACAAAGAAAGGTTTAAGACAAGGAGACCCCTTATCCCCAATTCTATTCAATTTAGTGGCAGACATGTTGGCCATTTTGATTTAGAGGGCAAAGGATCAAGGTAAATTCTAGGCGGTGGTTCCGCACCTAGTAGACAACAACCTTTCCATCTTGCAATATGCCGATGACACGATTCTCTTTATGGAAAATAATTTAGAGGAAGCTAAGAATCTCTAGCTAGTACTAAGTGCTTTTGAGAAACTATCAGGTCTAAAGATTAATTTTCATAAGAGTGAATTGTTCTGTTATGGAAGTGCAAAAGAGATAGAGAATGATTATGTTGTGTTATGTGGGTGCGTAACAGGTTCTTACCCTTTTAAATATTTAGGGATTCCTATGCATCATAGGAAGCTCTCAAATAAAGACTGGAAGTCAATTGAGGAGAGATTTCAAAAGAAGTTGAATAGCTGGAAAGGACATTTCTTGTCAGTTGGGGGAAGACTGGTCCTAATTAACTCAATGTTAAGCAGCTTGGCTATGTTCATGTTGTCCTTTTTTGAGGTACCGAAAGGTATTCTTGAGAAGCTGGACTACTACAGATCTAGAATTTTTTGGCAATGTGATGAACATAAGAGGAATTTAGACTAGCAAAGTGGAGTATCCTCTATAAGCCCAAAGAGTGTGGGGCTCCGGGGATTCAGAACTTCGAATTGCAGAATAAGTGTTTGCTAAGCAAATAGTTATACAAGCTCATCAATGAAGAAGGGGTGTGGGCAGAGTTTGCTTAAAAAGAAGTATCTGACCAAGAAAACAATTACTCAGGTCGAGAAGCGACCAGGGGATTCACATTTCTGGGTGGGGCTTATGTCAGTCAAGAGTGCTTTCTTGCAATTAGGATCTGTACCCCTCGTTATGACCAACTACGGATTGAGGTTTTGGAAGGATTGTTGGACGGGCGACTTGTCTTTTGATAAGTTGTACCCCTCGTTATACATGCTAACTAGGAGTAAGAATGTTAGAGTGGCATAAGTTTTGAGATGTGTGCCTTTGAATGTTTCTTTTAGAAGGGCGTTGGTCGGGGACAATTTGTTAGCTTGGTACAACCTAGTGGGTAGAGTGACCTTGGTGAATGTAACGCCCTGGTTTCCGTGCCACTAAAAGTATTTCAATAAAAACCGTATTTTCAAAAAATTGGATCTTTGTGTGAAATAATTAAGGACTAAGTGCCGGATCTCAATTAAACCCTTCCCTTGAAACCTCAAAAGTCCAATTCAAAATTTCATCCAAATTCCGAGACTCAAATTTTGGGAATTCGAACATCTCAAATAGTTCAATTTCTAAACTCTCCTCAATTCCCTAGCTAAAAATTCTTATCCGTGTCCAAATATCAGAATTCGAATTCAAAATTCCCTCTGAAAACTTCCTTTTGGTCTCCCCAAAAAAATTTAAAATTCCATCACAAAAAATCCCTCCTAAAAATCCTACTAATTCCTCTAAAATCCAAGTCTTCCTTCAAAACCTTTTTAAAACACTCTTTAAGATTCCCTATATTTCTCCAAAATTCATAATTTTAAATCCATTCTCAAAAATATCAAGTCCCTAGCCTTGAGGTCCCTGTTTCGAAATCCTGAGGTTTTCTAAAACCTAATTTTAAAATCCAAAATATTTATTTAATCCAAACATCCCTCCTTTCCCTCTCTCGAATATCATTCCAAAAATCAAGAACTACCCAAAAATCTCTAAATCCTAGCCAAGGAGCCCTCCCTTAAAATTCTAAGAACTTTGGGGGACTCAATTATCCAATTTCAAATTTAAATATCTGTTCAAATGCTCCAAATATCCTCCAAATCAATTCTTGGGAAATTTTCAAAAGCCACTGTTTCTACAGGCCGCCCTATCCCTTCCTCTCTCCTCGGCCCGGCCCTGCTCGGCCTTCTCTCTTCTCTACTTTTTCCCTCCTCTCCACAGCCGAACCGGCCCAGCCCGCAAACACTGGCCCATGGCCCCTACGCCCCCGCTTCACCACTCCCCGCGCTAGGCCGCCGGCCCACGGACCGCTCGGCCTCCCTCCACGCACGCGCCATGCTTGCCCGCTAGGTCCCACGTGCAGCCATGCCACCGAAGTCAACCACCCACGTCCCATCTTCTCCGCTGCCCCGTCGCACCCTACTTCCCCTGCAGCCAACTTGTCTCCCACTCACCGAGTTGACTCTGCAAACGCCCAAAAATATCCCACCTCCACCGCCTCTTTCCCTTGTCTTCTTGCACCGTCTCCTGCCTATAAAGGGTCGCCATTCCCCTTGCTCCTTTTCTATCCCTTGCTGTAGCCATGCCGCGTTGCCTCGCCAAAGCACATTGGGCCCGAGCTCGCAAGACACCGCCACCACCAGCATCCTTTTCTTGTTCCCTCTCCGGCGAGCCCTCTTCCTGCCCCCTCCTTTTTCTTTTTAAGCCAAAGCTCTTGCCCGAACCCCACCGCCACGCAATGTCGCCCTGCCGACCACGCGAACTCCACCTTGACGCTGCCAAGGCCCCTTTCCTCTCACCAACCACCCCTGAACCTCATCGTCGGGTGCCGTCGCCCGCCTCCAACCAAACCTGAGCCATGCATTGCATTCCCGGCTCCATGCCGCCCTACTCCGGCGAGTCGCTGTCCGCCGAATCCCCTCGGCCACCGAGAGCCGTCATCTTCCCCGCCGGCCTCTCCTCCCTGAGCAGGCCACACCATGTCTCTCCCTCTCACTGTCTTGTGGGCTCGCCCCAAAAATCCTCCCTATGGTCTATGACTTTTGGGCCCGACACCATTAAGAAATCCCATTGATCTTTAAGTACCACTTACATATGGGCTCCACTATTTTCTCTCTCTCCACCTATGACATATGGGCCCAGCATGATTAAACTTAACCCATTTTCAAATAATAAGTGACTTACAAGTGGGCCCCTCCCTTTGCCCCTGCATGTATGACATGTGGGCCCCCTTTAAATCCAAGCCACTGACATGTGGGCCTGTGTCTCCTTATCTCCCTCATCCCAATGACATGTGGACCCCCTCTCATCTCTGTCACAGACAAGTGGGCCACAACCCTCAGTCCCTCTTTCTAATACTGACAAAAGGGCCCCACCTGTCAGCCATTTATTCCCAAGATGCTCTTTTTCCAAAAATCCAGAAAAACCTTTTCTATATTCCAGAAAATCATTAAAACTTCAAAAATCCATAACTTTTCAACCGTAACTCCGATTGACCCCATTCAAGTCTCCAAATTTTTCCAAAATTGAGATCTACCTCATGGCACTATTAGTTATTAATAATAGTACTTTATTTTTAGGGTTTTGTGTGTTTTTCTCTTGTTTCGCGTGTAATCAACACTTCAGAAATTCCTTTCGGATGTCGGAATTTCATGAGATTTGAAGATGAAGTCAGAGGCAAGTCACTCCTTGACCATATTGCTCCTAAATTTAAAATGATTTGTTTGCAAAATAGCATGGCTAGTGTGCACGTTAAATTGATCGGCCTCGGGTTGCGTGACAAGCCGACGGACCAGCCTAGTAGTTGCATAAATCCTGTAGGGCGTTGCTACCCTATTCCTTGTCACTCCACCTTGTGGTACCTCGGCAACCGTGCTCTCTAAGCATTGATTCCGATGGTTCCACCCACATACTATTGTTTATCGATTTGGGAAAAATAGGGTTTTGAAAGTTTTAAAAACCTGACACATGATGTCGGCAGGATTGCAAAACAAAATTGGCTTGTGAAAACTCACGATGCAGAGTGATCGCCTGGTGGGGATACTTTGTATTCGCATATAAGGACTGATTCCTTAGGGAATTGCACTGATCATAATACGGTGCGACAACACGAGTGGTATGGGACGTCCCTGGCTAAGTATTCAGCCAGAACAGGGTTACCTTGTATGCCAGTAGATGTAGAACGCCGAGATAAGGTGGTTGGGGATATCTCGGGTTCCTGAGTAGAGCAAGGAACGGAAGCTTGCCAAGTAATCGGTCAAGGTGTTTGGGGTATTTGATTAAAGCTTGATGCTTAAATGAGATTTGGTTGACCCATCTATCGGCCATGAGGTACCCTAGGATGGCTCCTAAAAGGCCTTGTCACGAACCTCCCCTACCTGATCAGTGAGGAAGTAAGCTCACGTCGTGTGGGTAAAGCATACACCTCTACAGAGTCTCGAACTGTTCGAACAGTCGTGCCCACGGTCATGGGCGATGTGAAGTGATTCCTCTAGCGTAGATTTGTTTGCTAATGTTTGCGAAAGTGGTTTGTGGGATTGGGAACCATTACTAGAATCGGCCAGGATGGCTGATGGATGACCAATACGTGGTCTGAAACGGGGCTATGTGGACCGGGATGTTGAATGGCATCATAAATTAGGCTTCCCGAGTAGAAGAAGTGTATGCTTGTGGATTAAGATAATGGACGGCTCGAGGAGCTAAAAGAGTTGAGACGATGAGATGAGGTCCTAAATAGGACGAAAGTGAAAGAAAAATAATAGAGGAAAAATGAGTTGACGTCCTAGAAAGGATGAAAGTGAAAATAAACTAATAAATGAGGGGAGTATGGAAAGCTGCCTGAAGGCAGACTCCCTTGAGCTGGTGTTGTGGTCAGACAGCCGGTATGAGAATAGATTTGACTAGAAAACTTTAATCAATTAAAATTTGTTTCGTCCGCTTGAGTTGTTGCAAAGCAATTCATAGACAGGATCAAGATGAAAGCCTCCTTCTAGTGACATTGAGACAACCCGCACTTAGAGTTTTGGAAAAATGTTTCAAAATAAAATGTTTGTGAAATAAACTCTAGCCTTCCCTTGGTGGCCCGCATAACTCACCTTTCCCGTAACCTGCTGAGTACGTATGTACTCAATCTATTTCTTTTCTCCCCTCATTCAGGAAGAGTGAAGTTGAAGTGAAGATTAGGGTTTCTTTCCTAATCCTAAGCCGCTGCTTGTGAATTGGGTTCTCGCTGCGCTGTCGTTCCGCTGCTGTTCTGTTTGAAGGTTGCTCCTTAGGGCTTGCCCGAAGTTGCAACTTATAAAGGTATAATATATAAATATTTTATTTAGTCGCTATGGCACATCTCTGTTGACCGCGGGTACCAATAAGGTTTCCTGGGACTGGTATCGGCAACGCGGTTCTATGGGAGTCGGTTCACGCCGATCTCCTGTGGTGCTTCCTCTCTGGTGTCACTGTAGGTGGTGCTAGGGCGGGGGTGTTACAGTAAATCTCTCGAGCTATCCCGATGTGTTCATATGGAAAGCTCATAAGAATGAAGTTTTTTCTATAAGCTCTATGTATAAAACCCTTATGTATGAAGTGTTAGTGCCAAGATAGTCTTTTATTTGGAAACTTAGAATTCCTCTTAAGATTAAGATTTTCATGTGGTATTTGAAAAGAGGGGTCATCCTAACTAAGGACAACTTGGTTTAAAAGGAGGTGGAAGGGAAGTTTTAAGTGTTTCTTTTGTGATTGTGATGAAATAATACAACATCTCTTTTTTTATTGTCATATTGCAAGATCGATGTAGAATGCGATCTTTATGGCCCTAGGGATCCAGGCGCCCATGTCTGTTGCTAATCTCCTTGGTGGTTGGTTGAGTGGTTTAAATGCTAGGTTGAGAGACCAACTTTTTGTGGGTGTTGCAATTTTATGTTGGGCGGTGTGGCTTTGTAGGAATGATATAGTCTTTAATGGATGAAAAACTAATTCCTTTCTACAGGTAATTTTTCTGGGGGGGACATATTAGGCGCGCGTCACTGTTACTTAAGGAGGATGATAGCGACTTGGTGAAGCTTGGATGCGAGCTCTTGGAAGCTAGAGTCTTGGAGTTATTCTCAACGGGTGGAATTGGAGGAAGAGATTTTCTAGAAACTTAGAGTCTCTTCTGTTGTCGTTTGATTGCTTTGGCTTGGGTGTAAGAAGTGGAGTCTAAGTACTCTTATGTCTTTTGGTGGTAGTGTAAACCTTCTCTAAGGGTGAGTCTAAGTACTCATGTCTTATGTTACTGTGGCTGTATACATCCAGTTGGATATAGAGGCCGGGTTTATAATCTATTTTAAAAAAAAATTGAAAGGGATGGGACGGATTCAGGACTTGCCATTGAGGCCGATTAGTTGAAATCCTGGCCCATCCACACATATGGCCCAAGAGTTTAGGTCAATTTATCACGCCGTATGTGGGTAATTGTGGCGCTCATACAATGGTGGCCTCAATGAGTTGACGCTACTGCTGTTACTGTTTGTGCTTCTAGGTAACAATACTGTTCGATAACAGTCTCGTCTCTCCGACCTGGCGACTTGTGACGAACCGTGTCATGTGTCAGCTTGCATCATGAATAGATGAAGGCATCCTTGTACTTGCCTCTCGCCTCACGCAATGGAATAGAAAAGCTGAAGTTGCCTTCCATTCATTTAAAACTTCATTTATTTCAGAGAAAAACTCCTTTCATTCTTCGGTCCAAAAAGATATACTCCATTTTGTCTCGCGCGCAAAATCAACTACAGTACTGGCGTGATAAATGCTCTGCTACACGGGGCAGTATTATTTGGAGTTCGATACCGATCGTTGCTGCTCCTCTTAAATCTCAACAGTTCATCACATAAATAGAGCAAAATGGCCATTAATCTAGAAAAAAAATTACACGAACGAACAAGCTAAACTAAGCAAGCTAGATGCTAAGCACATGGCTACGGCGGCGGCACAACGCTCAATCTCAGCTCGTTGTGCTCCACCACCAGCGTCCGCTTCCGCGCCGGCGACGTCTGGTCTTGCAGTGATCTCTTGCCACTCGGGCCTGATGACGTCTGGTCGTCGATGCTCAGGTGCACGCCGAACAGCTTGGTGCTGCCGCTGCCGGCGGCCGCCTCGTTGCCGATCTTCTCCGTCGTCCGCGGCAGCTGCAGCGCCAGCGTGGGCTGATCTTCGGCCACCGTGAGCGAGCTACTGGACGTGGCGCTCCGGCCGGAGGCGTCGCACACCTCGGCCGCAGGTCCCTTGCAGCTCGTTGGCCGTAAAATACCGAGGCCGTGAAGGACGCCCGCCGCCGCCGGGCTGGGCGCCACGGGACGCACGTGGTTCTGCACGAAGTAGATGATGTCGCTGTAGAGCTTGCGCATGTGCGCCAGCTCCTGCACCAGCGCCGCGTTGCCGCCGCGCAGCCGCTCGTTCACCTCCATCAGCGCCTCCTCCGGCGTCGCCGCCGCGCGGCCGCACCGTGGCGCCCGTGCGATCACCGGTCCCAGCGCGAGCAGTCGCGACGGCGGCGCCACCGCTTTCTCAAACCAATGGCGCCGGTCTGTCGTCGTCACCAAAGCGCCCAAGCCATGCAGCATGCCATCCCCGTGGCCGAAGAGGCCGGCCGCGAAATGGCGCGGGGCAAAGAAAGGCGGCGGCGGGAACGGTGGCCACGTAGCCGCCGCGGACTTACGCCGGTGGATCTCGCACAGCAGCTGCTTCTCGCCCTTCCTGAAGAACTCGTTCGCGAACTCCCACCTCTCCGGCACGACCTTCCTGAACCCCTGCATGCAACGCATCGCAGTCATTCCATACATCCTTCAAACCTCCATCAATGGCGCTTCGGTTTACAGCAAACGCGAAACACGGTCACGAATGTAGTACATACATAGGTGTTGAGCTGTCGGACAAAGGAGGAGAAGTTGCTGTGCTTGAAGTAGTTGGGGAGGATGTCCCTCGCGAACTCCGGCGGCCGCCACACGACGAAGCTGGAAGCAGACTCGCCGCCGCCGTCGTCGTCCCCCCACGACACTACGTGGTCCGTCGCGGGGTCGTCGA
>RYFJ01001702.1:0-10000 GCA_003991445.1 Oryza meyeriana var. granulata | reverse complement strand
CTGTTCCAGTTGGGTTGCGCATCTCTCTCGGCCTCTCCTTTCCTCCCCTCACCGCACGGCCTGTACCACCGCTCGGCCCACAGCCCGTTTTCCCTTCCGCGCAGGTCGCCATGCCCTCTGACTTCCCGGACCCGCTTGCTAGCACCATGTTCGATCCACTGCCAGCCTGGGCCCGCACGCCGTCGTCTTCCTTCCCGCTCTCTCTCGCACATGCGTCACATGCTCGCTAAAATGTCCAAAGGAAAATCTCCCTCATCAACGTCGTGTGCGTGCACAGCTCTCCCCCGCCCGGCGCCACCCTGACATCCTTGGCCTCCCCGCTATCACGCCATGTCACGCCCGCCGTCCGAACCGCCTCGGCCGGCGTAGCCGCCCCACGCCGCCGCGAAGGCTGTTTCACTACCATTGTTGCCGTCCTGAGCTCCGAGCCACCACCTCTCTCACTCGTCTCGTAGTGCCGCCACTCCCCTATAAAAATTGCGGCCCTCTCCTTCATCTTCCCCACGGTGGCCGCGTTGTCCCTCGCCCCGTCATGCTTGAGCTTGAGCTCTATGAACCACCGCCTCCGCTGCCGCTGCAATTTTGACTTGGTGAGCTCCCCCTCCTCCCATTCCTCCTTTTCCAACCAAGCGCCCAGAATAAAAATCAAACCCCCCCAAATCCCCTTGCTCGAGCCCCGCCGCCGGCACTGGTGTTCCGCTGCCACCGCAAGCCATCTCCTCTCCCCGCCACCTCTGGACCTCACGTCACTGGCCGCCGTCGTGCACTCTCTCACCCATCCGAGCCGCTCATCACTCTCGCCATTTCCTCCGCACTCCGGTGCCACATCCCTTTCCCTCTAGTGAGCCGCCGTTCGCTGGGATGCCCTCGGCCGTCAATTGGCCCCGGCCAACCTCGCCCTTCCTTTCTCTCTCTACCAAGCGGGCTCGCCCTATCATCGGCCTCTCTCTCTCTCTCTCGGCCTTCCTTTGTCTCTCTAACAAGTGGCACCCGCCTCCTCCTAGAGCTGTCCGGCTGACATGTGGGCCCTTAGCTTAATTAATCAGTGAATTAATAAATGGGTCACTTACAGCCAGGACCCACCATCTTAACCCTATGTATCACTGACATATGGGCCCTCTCAGTCATCCACCCACCCTCTCACTCTCTTCTTCCGCTGACATGTGGGCCCTCCTTGTCATGCCCTCTCTCTCATTCCCACTGACATGTGGTCCCTACTCTCTTTCTCTCTCTGTCATGTGGGCCAGCCCTCCCATCAGTCCTCTCCGTACCACTGACACAGGGTCCCAGCTGCCAGCCCAAAGAATATTCTCTAGAATATTTCTTTTCCAATTTAAATAAATCTATTTATTTCTAGAAAAATCCTTTAAAGTTCCAAAATTTATATCTTTTCAACTGTAACTCCGATTGACCCCGTTCAAGTCTCCAAATTTTTCTAAAATTAAGGTCTACCTTATGGCACTATTAGTTATTAATGATAGTACTTTATTTTTAGGGTTTTGTGTGTTTTTCTATCCTTTTACGCATAGTCGACGTTTCGGAAGTCGTTGGACGTCGGATTTTCACGAAGATTTGAAGACGAAGTCAGAGGCAAGTCATTCCTTGACCATATTGCTCCCAATTTACAAAATAATATTGTTTGCCAAACTGCATTTTAGTGCGCACGTTAAATTGAATAGGCCTCGATTCACGCGATGAACCGACAAACCTGCCTAGTAGTTGCAATAATCCTGTAGGCTTTGAAAACCCTATTCCTTGTCGTCCCACCTTAGTGTTACCTTGGCATCCGTGCTCTATGAACATGGGTATCGACGGTTTTACCAAATCACCCGTGTTGTCGAGATTGGAAAACCTGGGTTTATAAAACCTTTTACCCCGACACGCGGTGTCGGTATGCTTGCAAAATAAGAAATGTTTTGTGAAAATTCACAATGCAAAGTGATCACCTTGATAGGGATGCTTTGTATACGCATATATGGACTGATTCCTTGGAATGGGATGTCCCTGGCTAAGTATTCAGCCGGAACAGGTTTATCTCGCATGCCAGTAGATGTGGAACGTTGGGATAAGGTGTTTGGGGGTATCTCCGGGTTCCTGAGTAGAACAAGGAAGGGAAGCTTGCCAAGTACTCGGTCAAGGTGTTTGGGGTATTTGATTAAAGCATGATGCTTAATTGAGATTTGGTTTAACCCGTCTATCGAGCATGAGGTACCCTAGGATGGCTCCTGAAAGGCCTTGCCATGAACCTCCCCTGCTTGGCCAGTAAGGGAGTAAGCTCACGTCGTGTGGGAAAAGCATACACCTCTGTAGAGATTTAAACTGTTCGAACAGCCGTGCCCACGGTCATGGGCGATGTGAAGTGATTCCTCTAGCATAGATTTATTTGTAAATGTTTGTGAAAGTGGTTTATGGAATTGGGAACCATTACTAGAATCAGCCAGGTCGGCTGATGGATGACCATTATGTGGTCTGAAACGGTCCTGTGTAGATCGGGATATCTGATGGCATCATAGTTTAGGCTTCCCGAGCAGAAGCAGTGTGATAGAGATAGGAGGGCTCTAGGAGCCGAAGTTGAGATGATGAGATGAATGAGGTCCTGGAAAGGATAAAAGTGAAAGAAAAATAATAGAGGAAAAATGAGATAAGGTTTTGTCCTGAAAAGGACAAAAGTGAAAATAAACTAATAGATGAGACTCACTGAACCACTGTCGTGGTCTGACAAGCAGTAGACTTGACTAGAAACTTTAATCAATTAATTTGTTCATCCACTTAAGTTGTTGCAAAGCAATTCGTGGACAAGATCGAGGCGAGAGCCTCTTTCCAGCCACACTCGGATCAATCCACACCTAGAGTTTTGGAAAATGTTTCAAAAAAGTGTTTGCGAAATAAAACCCAGCCTTCCTTGGTGGCCTACATAACTCACATTTCCCTTGACTTGCTGAGTACGTAAGTACTCAATCCATTATTTTTTTCCCTCCTTCAGGAAGAGTGAAGTCGAAGTGAAGACTTAGGGTTTCTTTCCTAATCCCAAGCCGTTGCTTGTGGATTGGGTTCTTGCTGCGCTGTCATTTCGCTGTAGCTATTCTATTTGAAGGTTGATATATATATATATATTCAGTTAGTTGCTATGGTACATCTCCGTCAACGGCAGATACCAGCAAGGTTTCCTAGTACTGGTACCGGGCAACGCCGGTTCCATGGGAGTCAGTTCACCGCCGATCTCTTGCGGTGCATCCTCTCTAGTATCATTGTGGGTGATACCAGGGCGGGGTGTTACAATGCATATTACTCTTACTGATAAAAAAGATATGCTTAGATGGGATCTTCATCAGAATGGCCAGTTCATTGTCTGTTCTATGTATCTATCCTTCATCAATAATGGTTGCATAGAGAGAAATAAGGCTTTTTGGAAATTGAAGATGCCCCAGCAAATAAAGATTTTTATTTGGTATTTATTTAAAGTGGTAGTGTTAATCAAATATAATTTAGGACGAAGGAATTGGAATGGAAATAAAAAGTGCAGCTTTTGTATGCATGATGAAACTATTCAACATTTATTCTTTAATTGTCACATGGCTAAATTTCTTTACAGATCTGTTCATATTTCCTTTAGCTTGAAAGCACCAAATAATTTTTCACATTTGTTTGGAAATTGGCTTGTTGGTGTTGATTGAAAAATAAAAAAAAACTTATATTAGTAGGAGCATCTGCTTTATGCTAGGCTCTTTGACTTACTAGAAACGATATGATTTTTGATAAAGCTCCAATTAAATCCTATATGTAGGTATTATTTAGAGCAACCTACTAGCTTCGGTTTTGGGCCTAGCTATAAAGGAAAACAAGGAGCTCATACATATTGCATGCCAGAACTTAGAGACAACAGTCATGCAAATATTCACCAATTTTGGACAAAGATTTAGCAACAGGATTAGTTTCTGAATTGTGTATTTTTGTTGGTGCTTATCTTCTGGTCATACTTTATTTGTTGATCATTTATATTTGGTTTATCCAACAACTTTGTAATAAGTGGTCGTAGCTTCTATTAAAGTAAAGGCTGGATTGTATTTATTATCTAAAAAATATAGATTATCATTCCTATATCATGATTACCAATCTTTTCATGAGAACATGATACTCAAATTGCAAGCACACAACGCTCTTCAAATATTTGTGCATGCTCCAAGCTTCCAAATACATTTTGTCGATGTTTTGTATCGGCAATAATAATATGGGGCTACTCGTGAGACCTAAACTTGATGGACTGCAAAGGAACACGAAATAATTTATACTGGTTCAGGCCCTCGAGATGAGATAATATTCTACGTCCAGTTGTTGTGTATTGCCTTTGAGGTTTTTCTGGTGAGATTGCGCTATGATTCTGATCTGCCCTCAAGGGACGCCCTGCCTCCCCTTATATACCGAGGGACAGGGTTACAGAGTAGGAATCCTAGTCGGACTCCGACTAAGGGATTTTCTTCTAGAAATACAACGTGCCCGACTAGGACTATATCCTTTGCTTGTCGTATAAGATAATCTATACCGAGTCCTATTGTATCCCTAATTACAAGGTTAGGACAATCCTCTGTCCGAGTGGCCCATATGCTTCTCATGAGGTACCCGAGACCCATGGCCTCCACAGCAGCCCCTAAGACCTTCATAATTGGGTCACAGCTGATGCCGAGTGCTCATCCTCCACGGTGAAGAATTCCCGAGTGTATTGCTCTCGAGTATTCTTTGTCCAAGTGCTTCTTCTCCCTACTCTTGCTTCATGTCAGCTAGCAACGAGGCTATGAAGGGCTTCATATAAAATATGATAGTGTGGCGCCGAATAGGCACACCTATTAGGTGTAGCCCCCGACTTGTGCTTAATTGTGTAACAATTAAACATAAAGTCAAAGATCTTTAACCTTTTAGTCTTTCCCGAGTAGCATACTACACGGTATTTAGACTTTTCAGCATTATGTCAGCTGGAAGAATTTTTTCTCAGGGCAATTGTTGGCTAAGCATTGTTAAGCCCAGTACCACGTTCATGGAATTTTAACCCACTATGTGGTCAAGTATACTTGAGAGATACCCTACATCCCCAATTTTAATAGAGACCCACTGTCAATCCTTATAAGGATGTACCTCAATACCTGGTAAATAATGCAGATACCTGAACAACATTGTTCTAGCAATTAGGCTTTCATGAAGCATATCTGATTATTTAATCGATTTCCGTATAAAATAGCATCTGCAATGTGATTTAACACAGCCCAGCAACCGTCTCAATAGAGCATGCCATTTAGAAACTCATATCTTGTGGCCCAGTACTGAATTTATCGGCCCAAGCCTACTATCAGCACAGGCTCAATAAAAGTTGAGGAGAGAGAGAAAAGATTCCCTCATCTTTCCAATCCGTTAATCATTTTCGTTTTCCAGCTTCTGCGCCGAAAATTTCATGCTCGCCCTCGCTAGGTTAGCCATAGCCAGCGTCTCCCCACTCGAGACTCACCCAATTTCGCTCTACCACGTCCATTCCAACCTCCACAAGCATTTTCTCCAAATCTCCTCACTCCCAAAGCAATGCCGAGAGCTCTGTTTGAGATCCCAGAGATGTCCACTGAAGCTTGGCCGATTTCAGACTGTTGGGTTTGTCAAAAGCTAAAGTACCTGCGAGAAAAAGCTAATGCTGCAGCAACAAGAGGTCATCCATTAGCGCATCGCCGAAGTGGAATCTATGCCTGCGCCCAGAATCCGGTGAGACCGTTGTCTTCACCTCTATCTTTTCATCGCAGTCTTGCCCTTCCCTCATTAGATTTTCTTTGCCAACTCTATCCTTCTATCAAATATGAGTTGGTGAATCAATCCCAACTCCATCTTGCATATCTCCATCTTCGTGCACTCTGTGCGAAGTTTTTTTGTTTGGGGTTAAGCCCCATTTTAATCTCTTCTGATATTTGTTTCCATATCAAGCCCCAGCCCCATCCAAAAATAAAGTCCAGGTTATCAGGGGAGCCGGCGGTCTCTAATTAGGAATAAATGAAGAACAATATATCTCCATGTTCCTTGAAAACCTCTCTTAAGGGTTGGCACAGAGAATAGTTCTATTTCCAATCTCGAATTTTCTTTGCCCCTTTTACTGGTTTCTCCACCAATAGTTTCTGCCCAGCTGTCTTCGTGCTAAGCTTATGAAGAAATGGACCAAGTATACCAGCTGGTGGAAAAAATCGATTTGCTAAAGAGCTCGGGGCTGACTGGGCCCTAGGTGGCGAAGTGTTTTCTTGAACCGCCGCACCAAGGCCTCTGAAAAGCTAGGAGCCACTTTGGTTAGCGGATTACCAGGCAAGGATGATCCCGACCGCGAATATCCTAACATAGCCAACAAGAACAAGGTCACCGATACCTTGCTCGCTTTTTGTCAATGGGGTAGTGGAGATTGAGGACACAAAAACCACCCTCGCTCGCTATAGCCAAAAAAGCCTTGGCCACAGGTAATCTTCAGGAAATTGACATTGAATCTTTACCCTTCTGTGATGAATGTCTGTAAGATGTCTGTCTGGGATTGTTCTACAATGCATGATATATGTCTTTGGAACACCTTGCAGGATTATGAGGAGTTTGATTAATGACTCCCAGAACCAACTAGCCACCAAAACAAAGAAGAGGCCAGCCAGGCCCTTCTGCTGCCTAACCAAGCTCCAAGAGGGCCGGAAGAAACCAATTGAAGATCCGGGAAAGAAGAAGACAAGCAGGGTCAGAACGTGCAGGCCGGGAGCTTGAGGATCAAGGACCCCACCAATTTTAGCTCCTAGGCCGCCAAGCCAAGACCGGCATCTCCAAGCCGGCCAACAACATCGAGCCCAAGAACTAGCACCGCCGAGTGCAAGATCAGCAAACATCGAGCCCAAGGGTAGCACCGCCAAGTACCTCGACACCCCAGTCAGCTGTGCCAGGAACAGAGCCGACCGGAGCTAAATCGCCACTGCCGATGCCGTGCCAACTGGCGCCGACAATCCAGCAGCTCTTCGCCGCCAATATCTTCTGGAGCCCCTCATGGAAGTTCAAGACCTCCAAGAGTAAGCAATCTTCAATCTTCTGAGAGTCTTGAACGATGTGATAGTGTCTTGACATCTAGTATTTTGTGCACGGAAACGAGTTGACAGGATCCCAAGGGACTATGCCCGCCGCTCCTATTACTTAGCCAATCCTAGCCGAGCCAGCTCCAGCAATTGCACCTGCCGAGCAAGAGACGCGCTTCAGTTGTTAAGGCTGGAACGGTCGTGACAGCAGGATCCCACCAGCGCAGGGCAACCAAGAAGCATTGTTGTTATTTGCTGCTCTAGCCCCCGAGCCGACCTCTGAAACCACCTTAGCCGCGAGGTCCATGGCCAGGACCCATCGCCATTAAATATCTCGTCGTCTTCTAATGAAGTAGACCTCCCTAGGCTCAAGCCCCTCCTCGCAACTCCCAAGAACGTTTCATTGGGTTCCCCGAGGAGTTCGGAGAGCTATGGACGATGAACAAAGCAACCTCACGGAATGCAAAGTTCTTCTACGTGCTGCAATGCTGCCTCCAGGGAGTCCAGGGTATATAGCAATCTTGCCATGTTAGTTCTTTGACTGTTTCCTTGATCTGTACTCTGCCATCTGATTCTTGTTTCCTCTGTTTACTCTAGCAGGAAAGGATTGTCGACTACTCCGAGAAGATAAATAAGATCCTGACTTGAGCTCGCTCCCATCTCAACGACTGAACCAACTCCAGGTAGCCAAGACGACCTAGGAGCAGACGAGCCAAGAAAGGGGAGACATGGCTGAGGGATCATTGATAAGCATGGGATGAAAACTAGGCTCTTAGCCAATTAAGATCAGAAGTAAGTCTCTGCATTATCCCCGAGTAAATTCCGAGTAGATTCTCCAACTTTGTTGATTCCGACTGCCTTGTTAGTTTTGACTTACAATCTTGAGTTCTTGACTCTAATTGCAGCCCTCAAAGCCGAGTTAAGGCCTAGGCAGAGGAGAAGAAACAACAAGATATAAGGCTGAAGGGATAGAGAGGCCAAAGCCAAAGTGGAGAAGGCCAAAGCCAAGGTGTGAGGCCGACTATTGCTAGTAGTCTCCTACCTGACAATTGATCTTAATCCGTCTTCTTGTTGCTCCGGATGATGTCTTGGCTAACATGTTATACCTGTAGATGCATCTGAATAGCTTCAAAACATTGAAAGATCCATTTTACGCCTTTGCAGAGGAGTCAGATTGTCAAGGAGTCATGGGAAATTCTTGCGGAATCCGTGAAAGGGCTCCTGGACATTATGGGAACCTCATCATGCTGGACCAGCTCAGTATCGCTCCTAGGTACAGGCACGGGCCTAAGCAAAGCCCCGAGTATCTTGAAGAAGTACTCGGATGAGCGTGTTGTAGTTTGTTGCGTTCTCAAAACTCTTGCCATGACCAAATCAATAGTACCCTAGAGTGAATTGAAGCCATTGGTGAGGTTTTGCCGAGGAGACGACCCTGAGAGGGCCACTAGAACTGATTATCCAGGCGAGGCCAACTTACAAGGGCAATAGCTAAGGACCTTGTATGTAAAGAGCAAAACAATTATGCAGTTAGGTATAATAACTTTTGTAAAAAACTTGTATAATGTCTTGCCCAAGTGTATTGCCGAGTACTTGTTTATCTTAGTCGTCATGATTTACCCAACTATTGCAGTCTTCACCAGTAGATCGATAGTTCTTAAGAAAAAAAAAAAAAAATAAATTTTCACTTCTAAAGCTACTCAGGCAAACTTAGCACGATCGTTGTAAAACTTCATGACGTAGATAAAAATAGCTCGAATTTTATTTAACAAGGATATAATACATGCACCCCCGATCACTTCTCGGTTCTTGAAATAAGCGATATAGTGAGTCAGAGAAAAATTCTTATACATATGTATAGAGGAAATACAAGACTCAGTTATAGAAAGACATAGTTGTTCTATATTCCATTGATTGCTGACTAGGACCCCGTCCTTCAGTCTTCAGTCGGTAGGCACCAGACGTGTCACCCTCAGCGGTAATGAACGGGCCCTTCCCAGAAAGGGATAGTTTTGCCTGTCTGGTTTTGTATTTTTCTTCAAGCGAGATCACCCACCAAAAAGGTGCAGCTACGAACATTTCGACTGTTTGTAACCGACACAGGGCTTGAGATACCTGCCGACTAACATTTGTGATGTCCCTTGTTTCCTCCAACTGATCGAGTCGACCAATCGTCTTCATTTGATTTGTCTTCTGAGTAGGTCCGAACTCGTGGAGAGCCGACTCTAACTCGGTTGTAACACAGCCTCAGCACCATAGATAGAAGAAAGGATGCCCTATGCCCGACTAACCTGTTCTTAGAGACCAAGAATGGATGGGAAGTTTCTTGTACCCACCGCCTAGCATATGGTTTAGTCGGTCGAATATCCTAGGCCTTGATACCTTGTAAGATCATGTCATTAATACGCTCAACCTGCCTTACCTCCGTGGGTGTGCCACAAAGCATAACAGATCTTGATGCGAAGTCGTCACAGAAAATCTTGAAACACGCCGCCAATGATGATACCGTTGTCCGTTATGACTGCGGTTAGGAACTCCAAATTGGTATAGAATACTCATGATGAAGTCCTTTTGCTCGTGCGCTGTTATCGGGTAACAACGGGTTTCACTCAATCCACTTTGTAAAATTTATTCCACTGCACGAACAGTGTGTGAACTCTCCTAGCGCTTTTTTGAACGGCGCGATTCAGTGTCAAAGCCCCAACCACAAAGGGCAAAGAGATTGGCAATTATTGAGTTCTGATTGGAATATTGTTTGCCTTGCATAGAATTGGCATTCCCCGCATGCGAACTATGTCTTTTAGCATCTGTTATCGCAGTCGGCTAAGAACCCTGTCCGTAGCCTTTCGATTAACGTCCTAGATGCAGGCCTTATGGGTTGCCACAAATGCCCGAGTAGGGATCGATGTAGATCTCTTGCCCCTCCTCGGTGTATCTCTCTC
>RYFJ01001701.1:0-129894 GCA_003991445.1 Oryza meyeriana var. granulata | reverse complement strand
AGGTACTGGGCTTTTTCTCAAAGAAAACTAGGAATCGAGCCTCGTTTATGTTATTGCAGCGATGGCTTGGATCTCCAATTCGTTATTTCAGACACACCCTAAAGGCTTCCTTCTGGGCCTTTTTTGATTTCGGACAGTTCAGGTTTCCTTCCAGAGCAGCTCTTCTATTAAATAAAGAAATAGGAAAAACCCCCTTTCAAAAATGAGTTTCGCACCCAGGCGTGTTTCATTCCCATATCCCAAAGACTTACCATCTCTCACTACAACGATCGCTATCAGTGGAGTGCTTTTTTAAAACCATGATCGAGAAAAAAAGCGAAGCGCTGCTGAATTTCCTACTCGTCAAAGGGATTCTGCGAATGCAAGCTTTAGAGAAAAGAGGAATGTCAAACATTTCATAACACTCCCTTTGGATCGAGTGAGTAAGATTTTGAATATATAGCTAACAACAATGCTTTTGTCCGAATCATTCGGAAAGTAATCTGGACAGCTTTTTGGATTGACCATTGCGAAACCTATCTAAATAATATGCTCATGTGTAAGTGAGAAACATGTCAAAATTGTGCTTTAGGCCCAATGTCTCCTCTCCTTGTGATAACATCCACTATACTATTAGCAAAGGCGCGGCTACTAAAGATAAGTCTAGTTAGAAAATAGGACGAGACCTTGGTTAAGTTTATCCCCCGTTGAAAGGTAGGGGTAAGACCGCAGCCACTCAAGATCCTTCAGGGCCAAAGCCTCATACCTGGACCAAGGCTCAAACAAATATGAGTGTGTATTTTCTAAAGAAGTTGCCCAAACTCCTATTAATAAGTAGTCTTCCCTCTTTCAATAAGGGCTCTAACTTGCCGTAAGAATCAAGAGCTACCAGTTGTTCCCACCCCCTTTTTTATTTTTCAAACACAAGTGTCACTGGCATCGCGCCTCGTGCACCTTCATTTCCACCAATTGGACAAACAAGCAACCGGATTGAATTGAGCGCACTAGCGCGAAAGCTAGAGCACGCGCCATCCGTTTTCTGCTCCTGACTTCCCGGAATTAATGAGCTGCCGGGTGGGCGTAATTTTTAGAGGATTTATAGAGAGAAGAGATCCGGCTTTACTTCTCATGCTTTCTAAAAGCGAGGAAATATTCGATAATTTAAGCTTTTAGGGTTTGTTTCACTTGTTCCGTTTAGAAGAAGAGCCCCAAAGGCCAAACGCCAAGCCAATCCTTACCACCAAATATACTAAAGTGCCCCTAGCGTTAGGTGGCTCGTTAGTTTCCTGGCGTCGGTATCATGCAAGGACACTTTAACGAGGCTTGGCGCAATTCCCTCAAAATAGAAATCCTTCTCTTCCCTAAATTCTGAAACCAAAAGTGCGTGAACTTTCGCCACTCTCACTCTTTCTACTTTAGTTTTACCCCTGTCCATGTGGTATAGGGCAAAATGCACTTGACTAGTTGAGGCGGATCCACCCCGAGATTATTCCAAAGTTCCTCCTTGGAGAGCAGTACCCAGAGCAGCACTAATCTTTTCGGAAAGAGGAAGCCAGGATACGTAGAAACTTTGTTTCCAAACTGACTTCGATAACAAAACAAAACCAATCATCACCTAGCGAAAAATGCTCACGGCTTCCCGTGCCCCTATCTAGTTAGTGCTTTGAGTATAAGACTCATCCTTCGATAATAGAAAGTCACAACCTTCCAATTCGATAATGAAAAAAAATATCATAGCGCTTACTCGAATGTTTTCACATTGCGGTTACGCCGAGGGCTGAAGGGAGCGGGCACCCATCCCACCTAAAAGCAAATAGTATCACAAAACAAATAAGACCTAAGCACAGAAAATTCATCACCAACCAAATAAGGAATTCCACCGGAATCAAAGTCCCCCAAGAACCTCTCCTCGTAGCTGCGAGAAAGAAGGCTGGTCTCCGGTAGTCGAGAGAGGTGGATCTTTTCTTAGAACGGAGATGTGAAGACACGACCCTCCACATGTTTCTAGGCAGGAAACGATAGTCACTGAAAAGTTGAAGTAGATTTCGTGGCGTCTGCATCCAACGATTACCTTCCTATTGCGCCTGCCCCCCTAATTGAGCTCTTCTTATCTATTCTATTACCGGAGAATACTTTTAGACGGGCTGAAAACGATCCCCTCCACCTTGGCTAACTCAATAATCATATGTCTGAGGAAGTCTGTCGAACTAAGCGGGGTTGGGGTGGGCATTTTCACTTCAAACCTAAAGCCAGTAGGGAAGTGCATTTCAGGTTTTAGTACACATGGGCAGTTGGGACATTACAGTAGTAAGTTCTCGCTATTTACTTATGGCAAGTTCCTTAAATCTCTCTTCCTCTCTAAAGTATAGCTTTACGAACTCGAATAGTGTAAATATATAGAAATAGAATAATAAGGAATATCATATAGCCGTGTATCTAATAAGGATAGGTTTTGTGAAGAGTAGTAGTTCTTGGCATAGTAAGCTAGCTTCACTAGGACCTATCGTATGACAGGAAAAATTCAAGTAAGCACAATATCTTTTCAATGAAGTGTAATGAAGAAAGAAAATCATAGGAATGAACATAGAAGAGTTACCATTCTTTAGTTACCTCTTTTTTCTGTCTTAGAATATAGAATTGTGTCAATCGAATCTTTTCCTCTCTTTTTTGTAATTCCACTTAAAGCACCATTCCCAAGCTACCTTTTCGCCATGCAATAAACCTAAAACCTAACAAACATAGGAATAAGCACCAAAAAGGAAAGCTCGATAAAAAACGGATACACCCAAACCCCGAAAAGTCGAAACTCAATCCCAAGGGCTAGAGAAAGACCCTTCCCACATCAGAAACAACCAAAATAGCCGCAAACATTAATAGCGTCTTCGGAATTGTAAAAACCAACCCCCCCCAGGTTCTATACCCAATTCATAACAAAAAAGCTTTTCTGGCTCCTTCCTTCATTAACCTAGGGGCTCTAAAAGTACCTGAAAATCCAAAATACCCAAACATAGGAATTTTTGCCCCCAAAAATGGAAGAAAATCGTTTGCCAAGTCATATAGGAAAGGCTCTAGGACTATAGAGCAATTCTATTTGCAAGGAGGCACAAATCAGGTAAGGGATTTATACCCACTTCTATTGATTTGACTCAAAATTATTTTTTCCCTTATATTTCTTAATTGAATGAGCATATGGTAATGCCTTTATCTCTTATTCCCTATTGTCGGAATAGGCCGTCAAAGTTTCTACTAATAAGGAAAAGCAAACTATACTAAAAGGAAACATTAGATATCCATCCACAAATGAAAAAAAAAAAAACTATAGATTAGGGCTATATGGATTTGAACCGTTAGACCTTCCGGTAGTAAAAGAGATCAAACGGCATTATTATCGACATGGATCCGAACATTCAAAGACCCAACAAGCATTTTTTTGCAATTGGCTCTATCAAAACTGAATAGAAAAGATAACAGTTAGTCCACCATAGTTGTTTTCTTTACAGTAAGATAATTGAGATGGCTCCCTGCCGCTCTGATTGGATTATTGATATTATGATCTATCTAGGAGATATTGGGAGCTCCCGACCTTTCTCGACCGTAGAATCTGATTACACCGTTGCAACCTCACGAATTGGATGACAGGAACAACACGCTGTCCCGTGCAAGCCACCTTTTACCTCGAATTCGCACAACCACACGCTTTGATTAGATTATCCCCACTGTGGACCACGCAAGAGTGACCTATTGAACCCTTGATTTCCCCAAAAAGGAAAAGCTCAAGAACAATTTGCAGCAAACACTCTAGATTGGCGGCAGCTTGCGCCCACAGAAAACCCTAGGAGAAGAACAAGAGCAATGTTCGCATCTGAATAAATCGTGCTGAACCCTGAGTGTGGTCGAGTTACATGGAACATTATATACACCCTAACACTTGAAACAAACAGGACTCCAATATGATGACTTCCCAGATTACATCGCGGCTTGATGGCGTCCGTCATTGCGGCAAGCACAGTGATCTGGTGGCCCCGAGTTACAATCTGGATCGGGCCCTATGTCAGCTTTATCAACCCAAGAGTAACCCTCAAACATCCCAAATTTGGAGTCCCGTATGAAGGGCGTTGGCCACCTAATTATTTGGACTGCTCCACAGCCAATCCGAGTCCGAGTGGGCCAAATCCGAATGCTGCGCTCTATTATGCCTTGTGGGAAGGTTGGTTGAAGTTCGTCTAGGCCTTTCAGTTTATAAAGTCCGCCGCCACCTAGTAATTAGAACCCCCATCTGCCCCATTAAGCAATTGAGACCAAACAAAATAGATCCGCTCAACTCCTAGAAATATAGTCAAGGCCCTGCTGTCAATTGTTGATGCCAAGGGACTTCACCGTGGGCCTTTCCATGCTCCGATATCTAACGCCGCCACTAAACATAGCGTTGGCCACCAAAAGCTCCTCCTCCGTCTGCCAAATCTCCCATATGCCAACCTCCCCAAAAACACAACACAAGCAAGGTACAACATACGTAAAAAATATTCTCATGATATCATTAAATTGAAATACTAGAACAGAATTCACCTTTGTTTTGAATTTCCCATGCACGTGCTCGTGTTGATAGTCCTCTATAGCGATTGCGAACACTGGAATCTAGAGCAGCAGCAGTAGATGAAGAATGTGAGGAGTTAGCTGATCCTCATCATAGGAGCAATACCAAAGTGTTTCAAAGGAGGATTACCTTGGACTTAGGTCTGCCCCCGGCCAAATTAAAATCAACCTAAGTGTGAAATACAGAGAGTCTCCTATCGTTCCCGCTACAAGATTGACTATGAGACTTCATAACCTTCAAGTTCATAGAATGAAAAGGAATTTTGTTGGAGCCCTCTACCTCATACGCTCAGCATTTAGTGGCTGGATATTACCCCATATCAACTAGCAATATTCAATAAAGGTTCTATTTGATTAGGCACCTGGTTGGACCGACGGATGAACCAACTATTTGCAGCCGACTTGTTCTCCCTATTTCTCGAACCGGTGGGGTTGTCCCCTTCAATTAGATGGGGGAATCCAATTAACCCCCAGCCCTCGACTCCGGATTCTAGCCCTCTGAAAGAGCTGAAGCTCGCTTCAACCAATTCTTTCGTACCCTCAACTCTACTCATGTTAGCTTCGGCTATTGCAAGCGGGGCTCTGCTAGATCCCCATGTCCCACTACCTAGTTCCGCATTCATTTCTAAAATGATTGATCGCATTATTAATATTTGCCAAAACCGCTCCACAGAACCACCATTAACCATTGATCGTTGAGGAGGCGTATTTCTCAAGGGACCCATATCTACAGCTGTTTTAATGGGGGTGTTGATTTGTAAATACGCCCCAATTTGGCAAACTGTTAGTAGATAATAAAATGGTTCTTTTCCAGCTTCTCCCAAATAATCATCTTGAAGGTCAGACATTAAAGATTTAGTTTCATTTTTCAATTTGTTCCTCTTCGAAGTTAAGCTTCGTTGCTAGCCTTGCATCCGATGTTACCACCCAAAATAAAAAAAAGCCTTGCGCTTTACGTATGGGTAGGCGTCTAATTCTCCGGAAAGGAATTATTTAAAATTCCTAAGTTGTTTCTGAAAGCCCACCAAACATACTTCCTGGAGAACGTAAAACTTCTGGAAGGTTTTTTGGAGGGAAACTATGCGTTTTTGACCTTCGATGTTCCATGGCTAGTGAGTCTTGCCTTCTGCTTCGTTGTGTTGGTACTCTTCTATCTGGAAAATCTTTCTGATTTAACGAAATTAGGCTTTACTCCTTCCCAAAAAGCCCACTACTACTTTACTCAGGCCTATTAGTATAGCACTCACTGCTATGGGTTGGGCATGAATTTCCCCTACCCTCGCCTACTGGGTTAGAAGAAGAGTATAAGTAAGGAAGCCGTTGTGTTGATAATCATGATAGCAAAGGCACCCCCCTGTCCTAGACAAACCAGACAGGCAGCCAAAAATTGCCACTAAGGCAATAAAGCATTCTGATAACTCCTAACAGACCAAGCTGAAAACCCAATCCGGCTCCTCGTGGTACCGAAGAGGAAGTCCGGAATCAAAATAACAAGGGACAAGAAGCTACCAAGTGATGCGAGGTTCGGCTCCCATAATTTATTTCGAGGAGAAGGAAATCCGATTGGGGGGAAGAAAACCGACGCCACGGCCTGATACCAACTATCCACGATTGTTGCGCCTTTAGCAACCCGATACACCGATTCCAGAAGTAAACGCGATCTTGCTGTCGAAGCGCGAATCAACCCCGCCACGAGGGCCTTCTCGTCCGCAAAGAAAATCGGTTCTAGAACAAGCAAAGCGATTGGGAACAAGCACCTGAATTGCCTTAAATCAAAATATTGAAGTTTCAATCTAAAAATACCAAGAGTGGGGTTCCAATAACAAGAAGACAGCAGAATCTAGTCGACCCGGCGCCTTTCAAGCGAAAAGTAGCAGTGGCTAAAACTTTCAATCTATCAAAAACCCATCTTCGTGGCCGCTCGTAGAACATATAAAAAAAATAGATGGGGAGATGACAAAGTGTGTTGGTTCATTCTCCAACCCTAGGACACGCCCATAATGGGCTCCTCAACTGAATACACGGCGCCACGGCCAAAATAACGGTGGCCAGCACCCTTAGACAAAAGTTGTCAGTAGTATTATTGATGTTATCTGGAGCGATGTGTGTGGAGGTAGAATGGACCCGTGAGGGCCAATCTTTGGAAAATAAGACTTTATAAGCTTTCCATGAATACTTGAACGTTCAAAAACGGAAAAAAAAGTCCGTATGAATCGTGCAGCCGTTAGAAGTTGGTGCTGTCCTGCCCAGTCCGCAATCCAACCAGGCGCCGACTCCGTCTCCTGGATGTTATTCTCCTTTTCTCCTTGGTTTCTAAGCAACACCAAGAGTACACGGGTGTTCCCATGGTTCTAAAGAAACGAACATAACTTAAGATGAACTTAAACTTGATGATTAATTGACATGCACGGCGCGAGTCATAGGACCTTGTGTAGGTGTAGAGTAGGTGAGGACTGTATCGATGGTGTTGATGTCTCATCATCCCCCCTTCTTGCATTTGAGTCGTCCTCACTCTAGTTCATCTTCTTCTCTCCCAAATATGGCGTCAATCTGCAACATTAAATGTGGGACTAAACCCAAATCTGCAGGCAGATCAAGCTTATATGCATTCTCATTAATCTTGGACAACCACTTTAAAAGGTCCATCAGCTCTAGGCATCAACTTAGACTTTCTTAGCTCTGGAAATCTATCCTTTCTTAAATGTAAAACCAAACGAAATCTCCAGGTTCAAAAAGATAATTGTTTCTACCTTTGTCACCAGCAATCTATATTTAGCATTCATGCGCTCTATGTTTTCTTAGTTGTTTCATGCAGTTTTAGCATCAAATCAGGCACGTTGCTTAGCATCAAAATTCATCTTTTCAGAAAAGTTGGCAAAGGCATTAAATCAATAGGAGCACGTGGGATGAAAACCAGTAAACAATCTCAAAAGGACACATCTTTGTGGTAGAATGCAAAGAACGATTAAAGCAATCTCAATATGAGTAAACATTCTTCCACATTTTAATATTCTGTTTCAAAACAGCCCTTAACAAGTGGATAAAGTTCGATCACAACTTCAGTTTGACCGTCAGTTTGGGGATGACAAGTAGTAGAAAATAAAAGCTTAGTCCCCAACTTATGCCCCATAACGTTCTCCAAAAATGACTAAGAAATTTAGTATCACCCGATCAGAAACAATCGTATTAGGCACACCATGCAAATGAACAATCTCCTAAAGAACAAATCAGCAAATATGAGTAGCATCATCAGATTTGTGACATGGAATAAATGTGCCATTTTGGAAAATCTATCCCACAACAACAAAAATGCTATCATGCCCTCTCCTAGCCTAGGCAAACCCAACACAAAATTCCCATAGAAAATATCTTCCCAAGGAACACTAGGAACAGGTAAAGGCATATACAAACCATGTGGATTTAATACCCGTGACTTAGCCCTTTGACATGTAGTGCAGCGAGAAACAAACCTCTCCACATCTCGTCTCATCTTTGCCAAAGGAAATGAGCTGCAAGAATATCCTCCGTTCTTCTTTACTCCAAAAATGCCCCATCACCCTCCTCCATGGGCTTCCTGTAACAGCAACAGACGAACAGAGCTAGCTGGAATGCATAGCTTGTTAGCTCTAAAATACAAATCCATCCACTGAGGACGAATTTGTTCCAATGACTTTCATCTTTACCAATGTTGCAACACGTCTTTGACCTTTAAATCAGCATCATGCACATATTGCTCTTTAATTGTTTCTAATCCAAAAATTTTATAATCAAGTTTGTGTCAACAAAGCATATCGTCTAGACAAAGCATCAGCAATGATATTCTCTTCCCCTTTTTGTGTTTGATAACATAAGGAAAGATTCATAAATTCAACCCACTTGCATGCCCTACGATTCAATTTGGCTTGACTACGAATATGTTCAAAGATTCATGATCAGAGTGATTATAACAAATTCTTTGGGCCACAAGTAATCTGCCATGTTCTAAGCTACGCACAAGAGCCAATACAATTCCTTATCATAAGTAGAAATAATTCAGCAAAGGCCCCACTCAATTTCTCACTAAAATATGCAACAGGTTTTCCTTCTTGTAGCAAAACGCCACCCAAACCAATTCCACTAGCATCACATTCAAGCTCAAAAGTCTTATTAAAAATCAGGAAGCTGAAGTTAGGGGGGCATTTGTCAACTTACTTTTCAGCATATTGAACGGCGGCGTTCTTTTTTTGCCTCCGCCCAAGAAAAAGGTACTCCCTTCTTTTAAGCTCATTTAATGGCGCGCGAGCAATGGCGCTGAAAATCCTGCCACAATTTAAGCGACATAAAATCCAGCAAGCCCTAAAGAACTCCGCACCTACGTAACAGACTTTGAATAGCCATCCTTGTATTGCTTCATCCTTGGATTGATCAACTTCAATTCCCTGCCCGGTTATGTGACAACATAACCAAGAAAAGAAAACTCGAATCGGTGCAAAAGGTGCCACTTCTCAAGGTTACCAAAATAAACGTGCATCAACGGAGAACATTAAAAACAGCACGTAAATGATTAAGATGATCATTCATAACTTGCTGTAAATCAATATATCATCAAAATATACCACCACAAATTTTCCAATAAAAAGAATGCAAAAACCTCATTCATTAACCGCATAAAAGTGCTAGGTGCATTAGTTAACCAAAAGGCATGACTAACCACTCATATAAACCAAACTTAGTTTTGAAACAATTTTCCATCATCTCCCAATTTCATGCGAATTCTGTATGGTAACCACTACGCAAATCAACTTTTGAAAACAGTTCAGCAGCACCACTCAATTCATCAAGCATATCATCTAATCGTGGAATAGTGGTGACGATATCGAATGGTGATGTTGTTAATAGCTCTACAATCAACACACATGTGCCAGGTTCCATTTTCTTAGGCACTAAGATAACTGGCAACAGCACAAGGACTAAGAGACTCACGGCACATAACTTTGTCGAGTAAACTCCTGCCACTTGCGTTGAATCTCCTTAGTTTCCTCCGGATAATTAGTTCTGTTTATGCGCACGATTGGCGGCAAGGAAGCACCAGGAATGAGATCAATCTGATGCTCCAATCCCATCGAACAGGTGCAGCCCCTGGAGGAATCTCCCACTTGGAAAAACATCCGAATACTCCCTGCAAAAGGTTAAAGGGGGGAAGCCAACAAAACAAAGGTAAGTAGAGGGCAAGAATGCTGCATATCGGAAAGTTGAGCTCAAAGCATCTTTACATACCAATGCATAGACATCAGATAGTAGAAAGCAATTAATCTTCATTAATATCAGCTTTAGTAGCAAGCAAACATTTTCCTTTCAACGTATTTCATTGGTTTTAGCAGCGAGTTTATGGTATTTTCATGTTGATTCTCAACTTTTATTTTTGGCTGCTTTAGCTACATCATCACGCACAAGCCACTTCAGGAGACATAGGGTGCCACAACACAATTTTCTTATCATGGTATAAAGAATAAATATTGATTTGACCTACCATGATGCATAGAATCTCTGGTCAAAATTCCATGGTCTACCTAACAGAATATGACAAGCTTGCATAGGCAACACACATCACACTCAACAACATCATGATTGATCCAATAGCAAAATTAATGCGCACCAACCTGGTTACCTTTTGCCTTACCGCTATTGTTGAGCCATTGTATTGTGGTACGGTGTAGAGGGTGTGGTTTGGTGCTAAGGCCAGCTTCTCCACCATATCGATACTGCTAAGTTGTTGCAGCTGCCTCCATCAATAATCATGCGGCATGAATGTTAAATCCTTGATGGACACACTTGGTTTCAAACAATGTGTGCCGCTGGTTTTGCTCCACTTTCTCCATCTGTGCACTAAGCACACGCTGCACAATGAGGCTTGCATAGTGATCCGCCTCATCAAGCACCAATATGCACTTCAGAAGGATCTTCATTACCTGCATAGTCAGCTGCAAGCACAACATTTGTATAATCTTCATCGATATCACTAGCGGAAAAAGATACTCACTCATCCTCTTTAATTACCCAAGCACGCTTGCTTGGACAGTCACACTGCACATGTCCATACCCTTTTACATCCGATGACACCTGAATATCCCTAGTTCTCCCTGTAGAGGCAACAGACGCAAGTACTCTCGGCAGGGGCTGAGCCAACCTTTGACGACGTGGGTGTGAGACTCACTGAATTAGTTGGAGTAGTGCGTGGCTTTGGTGTTGGAGTTGGGATACGATGGCGCGGGATGGCTCGAGGAGGAAGAACGGTGGGTGGAGGACGCCGATTTGAGGTAGGTTGTGGTATGGCTGCCATGAAATTAGCTTTCCTGCAGAAACATTAGTCCTGGAATTCGGCGTCGTCCCCTGCACTTCACGTTCAGCTTTACAAGCAAGATGAAACAAACGGGTTATGTTATTGTACTCTTTGTGGGCACCCCAGAAGTGCATTATGAAGAGTAACTATTACGGCAACGTGAACTATCTAGATGAATGGGGTCTCGAATAAAACCCGAATAAATACGGTAACCATCCATCCTCATCGCAGACTTGCCATAATCTTTACCCACTCACAATACAGATCCAAAATGCCGAGAAGTGTACAAAAGAGATAATCATAAGGATAGCTTGCCAGTCCTCCCCGTCATACGCCCATCAAACCACTCGATGTGTGGCGACCAAACCGATACGTACCCCCAGAGACTCGAACCACAATAGCTAGTCCCCCAACCCATCTCAATTATACACAACTCATACTCATGTTCAGCTAGTCCCCCAGGAAAGCGACTAGCCTCACACTTTCATCGCAAGGCAACTTGATAAACATCACAAGTACTCTAAATGTGATAGAAACGAGCAGCCAGAGTTATAAATATTACATAGAGGGTTCACATCCTAACTCATCACAAAATGACACAAAAAGATTTCTTTGCAGCGGAATATAAACACAAAAGACAAGAACCAGTGGGCCAAAACCCATACACAGGGCGAACCGACTGGGGAAAGAGCTCAACTTCAACTACACATTATCCTCGCCACCCTCGGCGAGACAGGATAACAGTAGATCACACCATCTTCATCGTTATCCTCACCTGAAAAAAGATGCAAGTAGAGTACGAATGGTACTCCGCAAGAACTTACACAGTATTAATAGGTACAAAGGAGTAATGCTAGTCTCTACATCAAGGAATATGGCTATGTGACTCTGATTCTTGCATAAAGCTGATTTTATTGAGCAAGTAATACTTGAAACTATAAGCATTTGAGAAATAACACAATCTGAATTTTTAGGACAGCAAGCTTTATAGTTCGAAAATGAAATATAAAGGGAGCACCAACCGTGCTCTAAAACATTCCCCATGGTCACCATTGCCCAAACATTAATCTGCTACACAAGCATATCCTTTCTCATGACTAAACCAAGTCATAATAATATCCAAAAATCATTTATAGAAACCCCTTCATCCATGACTATCCTAATCCTGATATAAGTCACATAATCCCGTAACTAGTATTCCCAAGTTGTGTCGCTAACATACATTGACTAACACATCAAGCGGTTGTCCTTGTGTAACCGTGGACACGGCTAATTCGAATAGTTCTTACTCTGATCAGACGGTGTACATCTTTACCCACACGATGTGATAGAAGCCAAACGGCCTACACTCTAGTTTGAGATCTGTACCGTCGGTACCCACACTCTACACATTGAGTGCGACTAGAGGTCACAACAGAACCTTTTGCATGCTTAGCCCCAACCACCTACCAACCACGTTTGTGGCCCCTGACGACTTAGCTACGTGCGTGCGTGGCAGCTAGGCGGGCTCACCGTCGCGGGAGGCACCTCCGGCCATATGGATTCACCAAGGCAGGCCGCTCTGCGTACTCGCACTGAGGTCCTCCAAAAGGTCTCCCTCACGACTGAACGTTAAGATGGGCGTAGATGGTCACAGCCTCCCGTGCTACTGAGTTAAGCCGTCCCATGACCGGCGTGTGGAAGTACGTAGGGCTGCTTGAATAGAGATGTCAACATGTTTGGTCCTTAACGACCTAGACGGAGCTACGTGCATCAGGGAAACACCATCCCTTCATCGCCCTATCATCCGTCCAACTCCATCTCTTAACCTATCCATTCGTATTAAACTAGTTTTATACCGATAGCTCCATCTATCGGATTTTTCTAAGTCTAGAAATAAGCATGGCTAAGCATTCGGTAAAATAAGAGTATTCCAAAGTCCTTAACCAGTGGTGACAAGGTATAAACATGAGATCAATAAAAAAAAGGAATGGAAATGCATGCAATTGGGTAATATTAACTCTACCCATTTTCCCCATTTTAAACGGACTGAAGCATGCATATAGATATTGTTTTCACAAACAAATCAATTTATTGAAAACATAGGTTCAATATGCTTAGACGCTTGCCTTGCTGCAGCGATAAGTCACACTCAAGCTCTGGGTTAATCTCCACGTACTCCGTATCCTCAGAATCTATCGATAAGAAGCAATATGCAAATAAGAAGCAATTAAACATGTCTATGCAACATGATCAAATTTAATTATGAGATAAAATACAGTAGGTATGCATTTCCTAATGCAAGATTTTTAGGAGAAAAGAACCAAGTCATTTGCATCCCTGGATTGGAATTGGAAGCTGAAAACGGCCAAAAGCCGAAACTATAGGAAAGCTCTAAGTGGCAAAATATGTGCTTGCCTTCTCTGGTAGGATTTATGAGTGTGAGCATTTTATGTGAAAATACATATCTTTCCTGGTTCCGCAAAAATTTGAGGTTCTCTGAAATCTGATTTAAAATGATTTAGATATGAATTTTACAAGTTTAACAAAAAGCTAAAGGTAGAAAATTACTTAGGACTATTTTGGGAGGTATTTTTATCAAATACAACTTTTCCACAGTAAGGTTATAATTTTCTGAGTTTAACAGAAGTGGTTTCCACATTGTTTTTAGCAAATATGGATGAATTTTCTGGGATATTTTCAAGTTATTAAGCCCAAAATAAGTCAATTTTTGCTTCACTATTATTTTATGGATATTTTCTGTACAGAAGTTGTCCTATTTTATTTTACAGTAATAAAGTTCATCAAATTTACAGAGCTAACAAAAATTGGTTTCACTCAATTTGCGAGTCAAAATGGAGAAGTTATGGATTTGCAAAGTTTAGCCATTCTTCTGTTGTAAGATAAATCTTTTTAATTACTTTTCCTATTTCTTTCTTCTTTCTTCTTTTCTGATTTCCCTTGCAGCCTCGGCCCCGCAGGCCAGTGAGACAAAGTACGCGAGAGCAGGGCACGGCACGAGCGCGACGGTGTGGTGTGGCGGAGGGCGCGGGCGGATCGGCGCGGGCAAGACAGAGCCGGGCGGGCTTCTCGGCACGGGCGGCGACGGTGCAAACGCGGCTCGACTGTGGTCGGGCCCAAAACAGAAAAGGTAGAGGAGTTCATGGCGGAGCTAAGGGTGGTCTTCTTGACACCCCTCGGTGATCGGAATCCTGCCGGCGGTGTGAGGATTATGCGGCGGATGTTCTCGCGGACACTGAGGCAAATCGCCTTACGGCTTAAACCGGTCCAGCCAGTGCATGCATAGAGCATCTAAGGAGTACTGGGAAAGCTCACGAAGGTCATGCCGGTCCTGGCGAAGCTGGAACAGCAACGGCGACGGCGAATGAGGTCCGCGGAGGCGAACTCCTTCGGTTTCACATCGGCGGCCTTCTCCCGGGGTTCTGCAGTTGGGGTGAGGTGTCTAACAGGTTAGAGACTCCTAGGGATGGCTCTTGTGCCAATGAATGAATGAGGACTACTAGGTAGAGAGAAAGAAATCGACGGCGGGCATCCAAGGGCAGTTAGTTGGCCGGACTTGGGAAGATGACCTCGATCTCGAGCTTCACTATACATCCTTTCCTGATTCCTTCTGCCGGTGGGTCTTTTGAAAGTGAGGCGATGAGGTTGGCGGCAAGGGCTCGGTTGGCGGTTTTTTTTTGTGCAACGAAAGAAACTGCAAACTTCTTTTTTATTTTTTTTTTGTGTATCGGCCGGAACGACCGTGATGTCCTGGCGCGGCGGCTGCAGAGCAGAGAGTGAAACACGGCGGCCTCGACCGGCGGTCCTAGGGCAACCAAGAACAAAAAATGGAACTATTAAAACGTGGAGATCACGTTCCCGTGGTCAAGAATGGAATGGAACTCACCGGATCCCACTCGGGCTCGGTCGAACAATCTCGGCAGAGAAGAGAAAAGGGTTGCCGGAGTGACGATTTCCTTCTTAGCGGTCTCCGTCCGTGTTCTTGTGTGAGGACGTGAAGAGGAAAGGGAGGAGAGATGGCTGGCGTGTTCTGAGGCGAAATGGCCGAGGTTTCCCATGGTGGAGCTCATCTAGGTCACTCTTCTTGTGCTGTGGGAGAGGAAACGAAGAGGAAGACATGTCTGCCATGCAATGCTGAGTCGTCTCCACTTGCCTACAGTGGTTCAAGTGGTCCTACATGTCAGGAAATAGTGTTCTACACACTTGTCGCTAGCTTCACTCTATGACTTGTGGGTCAAGTAGTGATGGTCTAGGGAGGAGTGGAGGAGTATGGGTGAATTTCCTAGTGAAACACACTGTCACATGCTGCTATGAGGGCTGACAAGGTGGGCCAAGTCTTGTGGGGTCCACCTGGAAGTCGAGGAGAAATGAGAGAGAAGAAAGCTCTAAAGACTAAGTGTTGTGAGCTGTAGGGACAACTGTCTTGCATCTATGATTTCAGCAGGTTAATAAGGGGATATAAATTATGGGAAAAATACTGGAGGTAGAGAAAGATGTGTTAACCTGCTGACCAAAAATTCGGTGGTAGAAGAGGTCTGGTTCATCTCTGTGAAAAAGCAAAGTAGGCATACTGATCCAGTTTTGCTGCAGCTTGACTTGTTCTCCAGTGCCTTGAATCTTATCATTTTATGTGTTTTTCTTTGGGGAGATAAATTAATCCAAAATTCCTGATGATAGGTTCATGTTGGCACACACTTTGGCAAAAGGCTCTGTCTAATTAGTCCCTCATTTTCCTCATTTTCCATCTGGTGAATTTCAGAGAAAAGTAAACCAATTTTATTTCAGCTAGCTTCCTAGCTTTGCTAAATCTTGATTTGAGGGACTTGGTTGAAGTATTAATTGAAGTGATAAAATTATGTAAAAAATTTACAGTGATTGGGTGATTTGGTGAGATAGTGCTTACAGGAATTTTTCCATGGTTTATGTGCAACTTAACATCTTCAGTAAAAATCCTTAGACTGTACTAATGCAAATGGCAAAGAGAAGGATCCAGGCTGAAACTTGTTTGGAATTTTTGAGGCGGGTCTAAACTAAATTGAAATAAATTCTGGAGGAAAAACTATATTGATTCATGATGAATAGGCTAGTATTTGAATAAATTATTTTCCATATATGTTCTTGTGAGATATTGTTGCAACTGTTAGGAGTTGGTCCATTTTTGCCGTTAGGTTTTACCTAATTGAGAGTTTTGAAAATATTTGCAGAACTTTAATTTCGCATGAGCGACATTGAAAAGATTTTGTTTGTGCGCTCTAGTGGCAGTAGGTTATAACCCTAATTACTTGGAATTAGATTTGGGGCTGTGACACTCTTTATATTCAAGAATATCCCGAATTTCCCGACCCGTAAAAACCTAGCCATCGCCGCCTCCTCATCCTCCTCTATCTCACAATGCAACATACCCATTTGCAACTCCTGATAATATTCTTCTACACTTTTAGCTCCCTGTCTCAATTGTTGCAACTTAATTAACAGATCTCGTGCATAGTACGAAGGAACGAATCTAGCCCGTATGACCCATTTCAAAGCATTCCAAGTCTGTGGTATGTTATCAGGATTTTTCTTACTAAATTCTATCCACCAGACAGAAGCAAAATCAGTGAACTCACTAGTAGCAGCCCTAACTCTTTTATCCTCAGGAAACTCATGACAAACAAACTTTTGATTAACAGCTATTTCCCATGTAATGTAGGCATCAGGGTTATAAGCACCATCAAACGGAGGTATCTTAAATTTAATCTTACTAAAAGCATCATTATTATTACGTTCAGCCATACCTTGGCGGTTGCGACGCAACTGTCGACGAAGACGAGCCTCTTGGTCATTGTGTTCTGTATCCGCAGAATACTCATCAAAATTGTCATCATCGTGGTTGCGGTTCAATTGTTGGTCATCCAAACGCCTCATTATGGCAGCAAGATTTGGCGTTTTAGTGTGGCGACCGACGTCTCCAATGTAGCAAGATTATTGTTGGGTGTGAATCTGTGTGGCCTCCAATGCTCCTAGCTTCTCATTAGTCACCTGCAAATCTGCATCAATTCCTTCAGTATAGAGCCTCACCTTTCGTTCAAAATGTTGTATGATACCCTGGTGCGAGGGACTGAATGGCCTCGTCATCGCCGGAACCTGGACATGGTTAGAGACACAACAAGAAAGAAAAAAAACAAGGTGAAGAAAATAGACTCCCTAACACTACTAGGATGTGGCTACTGCAAGGCTCTCACTCTCAGCCTGTTCACACAAACTCTTACCAATTCTTACCTTGCTCAACAGGGAGGGTGACGGCTTACCAACAAGTCGGCGACCCTGGAAAAAGTGTATCGTGCCATAGCAACAAACACCTGTCAAGCTGTAGACGGTATGTAGAGCTGTAGGATGGCTGAAAGTGTTGCACAAGGAAAAATACTAGTACCACGTTAGTTATAAGTAAGCTGAGTAATCGTTCAAAACCGGTACCGTGCTGGTCCTAGGCTAACAACCGTGCTAGAGACGCGAGCCTGGACACAAATGAATGTCACGAATAAGGACACAGTCAAGAAGAACAAGAAACTCTCCTCCTTTTTTTTTGCTCTGGTTTTTTTTTTGCTTTGTTTTTTTTTTTGCAGAGAGACCCTCAAAACTTTAACTCTACTCAGAGGACAGCAATCCAAACACTGTCACCCCACACAGTTTTTTTTTGACCAGGGGTATAAAGGTAATCCAAACACTCTCTCTCTCTCTCTCTCTCTGAAGTAAGGCAAACCTCCAAACAATGGAGTTGTTCACGTGTGTAGCTTATTAACAGACCAGAGGAGTACTATCCGAGTCGCTGCTGTGTTCTGTGTCACAAGGATTAGGACTCGGAAAACAAAACTAGCCGGACAAGTGATACTTCGGTGACAGAAACGTGACTAGAACTCGAAACTCTAAGGAAATTAAACACTAAGACCAGCAACTCAACACGGCGATGTATCCGAAGACTCAACAAACCCTAACTAAGCAGTAGTAGTAAACAGGCCACAAAAGGGTTATGGGACTATGGAAACTAATCTACTATATTTTTTTTAGCTTTTTCTGGACTGTAGGTAAATAACAGATGGGATCTGAAATCTCTCACCGAACAACCTTGAGCTCTGATACCACTTGATGCGAGGTTCGGTCCCGATCTTTTGATGGAGAAGGTAATCACGATTGGTGGAAGAAACCGACGTTCACGGCCCGACTACAACTATCCACGATGTTGCGCCTTAGTGACCGATACACCGATTCCAGAAGGTGAACGCGATCTTATGGACCGCGATCAACCGGCCACGAGGGCTCTCGTCCTGCAAGCAATCGTAGAACAAGCAAGAGCGAGTTGAACAAGCACTGAATTGCTAAATCAAATATGAAGTTTCAATCTGAAAATACAAGAGGTGGGGTTCCAATAACAAGAAGACAGGCGATCTAGTCGACACGCGCGCTTTAAGCGAAGTAGCAGTGGCTAAAACTTCAATCTATCAAAACCCAACTGCTTATGGTGGCTCTAGAGACATATAAATAGATGGAAGGATGACCTCGAGGGTGTTGGGGTCGTTCTCCAACCCTAGGATGCGCCCCTAATAGGCTCAACTTGATACACAGCCCACGGGCCAAAATAAGGTGGCAGCACCATAGATAGAAAAGGTCTCGGTAGTATTTCGACGTTTCTGGACGATTCTTATAAGATATAGACGTGAGGCCAGATCCATTGGAAAGTAGACTTTATAAGCTTTCCATGAAGTACTTGAACGTCCAAAACGGAGTCCGTATGAAGTCGTGGCGGCCGTTAGAAGTTGGTGCTGTCCTGCAGTCCGAATTCAACTGGCGCGACTCCCTCTCCTGGATGGTATTCTCCTTGTTCTCCTTGGTTTCTAAGCAACACAAGAGTACACGGGTTTCCATGGTCTAAAGAAACCGAACATGAACTTAAGAGTGAACTTACTTGATGATTTAATTGACGTGCACGGGCGCGAGTCATAGGACCTTGTGTAGGTGTAGATGTAGGTGAGGATGTATCGATGGTGTTGATGTCCTCATCACTAGGGTTGGAGAACGACCCCAACACACTCTTGGTTGTCCTCCCATCTATTTATATGTCTCTAGAGCCGCCACGAACAGGTGGGTTTTTGATAGATTGAAGTTTAGCCGCCGCTACTTCGCTTGCAGCGCGCGTGTCGATTAGACCGCCCGTCTTCTTGTTATTGGAACCCCATCTCTTGTATTTTCAGTTTGAAACATCATATTTGATTTAGCAATTCAGTGCTTGTTCACCTCGTTCTTGCTTGTTCTACGATTGCTTGCAGGATGAGTGCCCTCGTGGCCGGTTGATCGCGCTCCACAAGTTCGCGCTCACCTTCTAGAATCGGTGTATCGGTCGCTAAGGCGCAACATCGTGGATAGTTGTAGTCGGGCCGAGAACGTCGTTTCCTTCCACCAATCGTAATTACCTTCTCCATCGAAAGATCAGGACCGAACCTCGCATCACAGTCTCATCGAAAGATCCAGCACCTCGTCCCCATCACTAAGCGTTTAGGAATAATAACTGAAGTAAAAGGCGCGGAGCGGTTACTCGCGATGGAAAGAAATAAATCGAATCTAGAAAGACGCGTTCTACCTATGACTGCCATTTGTTCGCTTTTATCTATCGTATTGGATAGAATTCAAGTCCCTTATCGTATTCATCTATTCCCTCTCCTTTCAGTCAGGTTGACCTCGGATTCTAAAGGGCATAAGCAAAGAAGTTATCAAGCTTTTGGGATAGCAAGTTATTTCCAGGGTAAAGACAAACAAGCTAACAGTCTAAGGTTAAGTCCCTACAATTTGAATAGTCCCATTCCTCCTGCCTTCTGCCGACCTGCGGCCTTATCATAGTAGCCCTTCTTTCTTGCTAGCGAAATAGTTACTACGAAGTTTGCATTAGGAGAATGGGAATAACGATCCTTTATATGATACGGAAAGCGAAGGAGAATAGACTGCTACATTACTAAGTTGGTTATTCGTAGATTTTTACCTTCTTGGAAAATAGGAATGGGGATTGGCAGGGCATCTACTATCAACTAGTTACATGGGCACCGGTGATACACCCCAGGATACCTTACCTATTTAGACATTTAAGCCTCGCTGCACGCCTTCCCAACAAGCCAAAACTATGCCTAGTGATGTGACCATGACACGTATGGATACACCCATTGCTCACATCATATATCAACAAGGAAAGGGTGGAGATCAACAAGGAAAGGGATTCGTGCAAGCTGAATTTGGACTGCAAGACAGCACCAACTTGTGACGGCCGCCACGACTTCATACGAACTCCGATTTGGGAGTTCTAGTACTTCACGGAAAGCTTATCAATTCTACTTTCCAACGGATCTAGATTCATACTCATATCTGATGAGGACATCCCTTCCATGGATACAACTCATTCACCATAGGGACCACTTACTCGAGCTCGTGCTCGTGAACTTAATTACCAGGTGAATTCATTCCGAGGTTCATATATTATTGAGAATAGTCCACTACCTAATGCAAATGATTTAATTGTGATTAGGAATCTGGGAAAGGATGAAGGAAAGGGACCAAGTCAAGCAAGAATTCGAGAACCCCACCGTTTGTTCTCTTTGAGTTAAACCTTCATCTTTTATTCACAAATTGAGTTGCTTGTTCATCTTGTTCTTGCTAGTTCTCGATTGCTTACAGGAACAATTACCTTTGTGGTTGGGCTGATCGTGCATCCGTCGAGATTGCGAACAGCCTCTGGAGTTGGTGTAACGATTGCTAAGGCGCAACGTCCCTGGACAGTTGTAGTCAGATCGCCAACGTCGCTCCATCCAATTGACTTATCTTCTCATCGAAAGATCGGGACACCCACGTTCACACCAGGTGGTATCAGAGCTCAAGGTTGCTCGGTGAGAGATTTTTTTTGTTTCGTAAATTTTTATTACCTACAGTCCAGTAGCCAAAAAAAATAGTAGAATTAGACTACCGAGGTCCAACACAATTCGAGCCTTTTACTAGTTCTGCTTAGTTTAAGTTTGTTGAGTTTTCTGTTGCATCGTTGTGTCGAGTTGCTGGTCTTAGCGTCTAGTCGTTTAGAGTTTCGAGTCCTGTCACTATTAACACCAAAATTTGGTACGGTTCGTTATGATGTTCGGTTAAGGAAAGAGGCTATATCAGCCGATGGAAGCTAATCCAGAAGAAGCCGAATTCAGGGAGGAATCGTGAAGACTGCAGCATGGCAATTAAATATTTTATCTATAAGTTAGGTAGCTTTAATGATTTTTAGGAAAACCTGATCTCGTGTTTGATCAGGGCTTGTTAATTTTCCTTTTATAATTAGGGAACTCCTGTTTCGTATCCGATCAGGACTGTATCAACTCAGGGTATAAATACATATGCCCGGGGACCATGTAAATCATCTCACAGATCAATACAACTTCGGCGCATCTCGACCCTTTTCAACAGGTTCTTGCCTCTCGAGCCGGGTTGCATCGGTTAGGTCCGAACTCCTGCGAGAGGGTAAGTCTCGTTAGCCCGACTACCTTATCGGCTAGGACTTCCTCGGTTAGGTCTGATATTTTAACTGATCTACGGCAGCCGGCTTACCACGGTGTATCTATTCTGTCTACGGCTGCATCAGTTAAGTTTGATCTCTTAGGCCAAGTGGATATATCACATCACGCGTGCGTAGATTTATCAGCTTACTGGGTGTAATTTATCGTCAGTTTGTGCTGCATTGGTTGGGTTCGACCTACTAAACTGCTAGTGATAAGTTATTCCTGCTAGGTTGATAGATTTTATGCAAGCGTCTTATCGAGATGTATAGCCGATAAGTTATCATATAGTCCATCACGATTGCATTAGATCCATCGGCTCATCGAGGTTCTTTTATCATTATTAATCTGTGCTGCATCAGTTAAGTTTGATCTACTAGATTGATAATGATAGTTTATTATCCTTGTTAAGCCGGTGGGTGTTTATGCGATGTTTTATCGGAGTGTCTAGCCGATAAGTTATCTTTCAATAGATAAAGCCGACTGCATTGTCTATTATTTTGATTGATCTACACTATCATCGACTTTCCAGCCGATGCACATGTTCTATTGGCAGTCGGCTGGCTTATTATTTGCTTATATCATCATCGGCTTTGTAGCCGATATACAAGTGCTATTGGCAATCGGCTGGTTTATTATCTGTTTATCATCATCAGTTTTCTAGCCGATGTACAAGTGTTATCGGCAATCGGCTAGAAGGAGTCTGTATCGGCCGATTGGTTCATTGATCTAATATTTTTTATCTCCTTGTCAATTGCGGGGTCAAATTGACTGGCACGCCTACGAACCTCAAATTTAGGACCTGCACTGGAGCTAAGCAGATCTCCCAGGCCTTCGCATGTCTAGTGCACCGAACCATATCATCGGCTCGTTCTCGACGCTGCCGGTGATTTTCAGTGTCAACAGTCACGTGTTGGTCACCGTAGCGGTTGGTGTGTGTAAAAAAAAGAAAAAAAAAGAAAAAAACAGTGTAACTTTTGAATACGACCTCCGATTGAGACGTTTCTTGACCCGTTGGAAAGGGAACGGGAAGATAGGGTGGAAAATCTGGGATTTTCAGATCCGCGTGAACCTCCAGGCACACGCGCAGCAGCTTTGACCCTAAAAAACGTCGTTTAGGCCCTCAAAGTGGGCCCGTAAACCGAGGAAAAAACAAATTTCTCAGAATCTGCTCAAATTTGACAAGAATCTTTTACAAGTGATTCTAAGGCTCCCTGAGCAGATGGCATCCTTTTTCAAGGCCCTGAACTCCTTGTGCAGCGTCATCTAGTTTATTTTTGTGCAGTGTACCCGTTTGTGTTCTAGGCTCGTGTCTCTAGTATGGTCTAGCCTAGGACCAGCACGGTGCCAACTTTGAACGATTATTCAACTTGCTTTGACTACGTGGTTCTAGTATTCCTTTGTTTACTTTCAGCCCTCCTATAGCTCCACCGGTTCGACTATCACTTGACAGGGTTTCAGCAACCAAGGCATCAATACACCAACTCCAGGGGTTTGCTCCAGTCCGACGGTTGCCATCACGTCCTGTTAGCTTGGTAAGAATTGGTAAGAGCTTGTTTGAACAGGTTGAGAGTGAGGGCAGCTACATCCTAGTAGTGTGTCAAGGAACTTTCTTGTGTATATTTGTCCTTGTTTTCCGTTTCTTTTTCCTAACCATGACAGGGATTGAAGAACAGAACGAGGGGGCGTCACATTCACCCCGAACTAGGGGAATCATACAACATTTTGCTACCCAAGTGAGGGTGCGCATAGAAGGTCTTGAGGAAGATGTGCGTATCACCAATGAGCGGCTAGTTCATGTGGAGGCTACACAGATCGCGACCAACACCAAGCTCACAGCCCTAGAAGCTTCCATGGGCACCGTGAACACCGCCCTTGCTGATATCATGAGGCGTCTTGATGAGATCGCCCAAGCACCCTAGGTGGCACCTCCAGTGGTGCCCAATGTTGCTGCTGGCGGATATGGAGTCATGGGCAGTGAGGTGGGCGAACATGACTATACTGCTGACTCTGAGGAAGATCCAGACCAGCGACGGCTTAGATTCAACCACACCGGCATGGCTCCCCACCGGCCATGCCGTGAGGTACATAGCAATGATGAATCCTTTGATAAGATAAAATTCACTATGCCTCCTTTTGATGGTAAATATGACCTTGATGCTTATCTTTCGTGGGAGTTAGCAGTAGACCAAAAGTTTGCTTGCCATGATATTCTAGAAAATAAGAGGGTTAGAGCTGCTACTAGTGAGTTTACTGATTATGCTTCTATTTGGTGGAGTGAGTACCGTCGTACACATATGAATGATGTACCACATAACTGGGATGGTTTGAAACGGATTATGCGTGCTAGATTTGTACCTTCATATTATGCACGTGATTTGTTAAATAAGCTGCAACAATTGAAACAGGGTAATAAATGTGTGGAAGAATATTTTCAAGAATTGCAAATAGGCATGTTGCGTTGTGGTTTAGTAGAGGATGAGGAAGCGGCTATGGTTAGGTTTTTGGGTGGTTTAGACTGAGAAATTTATGATATTCTTAGCTATAAAGAGTATAATAATATGACTCGATTGTTTCATTATGCTTGCAAAGCTGAAAGAGAAGTGCAAGGACGACGTACACACACAAGAGCTAACTTTTCTGTAGGGAGTGCTGCTACCCACCAAGCCGTACAGCTACACCGTTGCCCTCCAACAGCAAACCGCGGCCACCACCTACCACAGCACCACCACCTGTTTCAGAGGCAACCAAAGGTTCTATACAAGCACCTACCTAGAGTGCTTCTTCAGTTGCTTCCACAGGACGAACAAGGGATGTTCAGTGCCATCAATGCAAGGGTTTTGGACACTTACGAAGGGACTGCCCTAGCAAACGCGTTCTAATTATTAAGGAGAATGGTGAGTATTCTTCCGCTAGTGATTTGGATGAGGATACACTTGCAGTGCTTGCAGCTAAAGATGCAGGAAGTGAAGAGGTGGAACATATTGGTGCTGAAGATGCCAGCGCTATAAGAGTCTTCTTGTGCAGCATGTGTTGAGTGCACAAATGGGCAAAGCGGAGCAGAATTAGCAGCACATGTTGTTTCAAACAAAGTGTGTCATCAAAGAGCGTTCTTGCCGCATGATTATTGATAGAGGTAGCTGCAACAACTTGGCCAGCAGTGACATGGTCGAGAAACTTGCACTTAGTACCAAACCGCATCCACATCCATATCACATCCAATGGCTTAATAACAGCGGTATGGCAAAGGTAACTAGACTGGTGCGAATTAATTTTTCTATTGGATCATATCGTGATGTTGTTGAATGTGATGTTGTGCCTATGCAAGCATGTGCTATTCTGCTAGGTAGACCGTGGCAATTTGATAGAGATTCAATACATCATGGTAGATCAAATCAGTATTATTTTCTGCACCATGATAAGAAAATTGTGCAACATCCTATGTCTCCAGAGGCTATTGTGCAAGATGATGTTGCCCAAAACCTTAAATTACAGGACCATGCTAACAGTGAGAAGAAATGATAGAAACAAACAAATTTATTTGCCTCAAGAAAAAATGAGATAACCTTGAAAGGACATGCTTGCTTGCTACCGCTCTGATGTTAATGAATTGATTGCTTCCACATCTGCTTGCTATGCTTTAGTATGCAAAGATACTTTGATTTCAACTTCACGATATACCGCGTTCTTTGCCCCTTGCTGTGTCTAACGTTTTGCAGGAGTATGAGGATGTTGTTCCAAAGGAGGTACTGTCGGGGCTACCACTGATGTGTGGGATTGAGCATCGCATCGATCTGATTCCCGGAGCTTCCCTACCCAACCATTTGAAGTCATATTTGGGTGAAGTAGATGAGCTTGAGTCGAGGACGACTCAAATGCAAGTTGGGGGGATGATGAGGACATCACCACCAATGATACGGCCACACCTACGCATGGAGGAGATCAACAAGGACAGGGAGGAGATCACCAAGGAAAGGGATTCACGCAGGCTGGATTCGGACTGTACGACAGCACCAACTTGTGATGGCCGCCACGACTTCATACGAACTCCAATTTGGGAGTTCTAGTACTTCACGGAAAGCTTATCAAGTCTACTATCCAACGGGTCCAGATTCATACTCATATCCAACGGGCCCAGAGATGTTCCATTCTAGACGGTGCGGGCGGCAAAGCGCCATTGTTAGCCACTTCCACTCTCCCACTAATACATTCAAGCACGAAGTTACCTCCAACTATTGGTAATGCTTGCATCGAGATATTCGTAGAGACTAGCTATAGCCTTTCCTTTGTGAGTCAGTGTCCTCATTAATTAGCCAATGAATTCACCACGCACCAGGACAGTAAGGAAGGATAGCTACATTTGTCATGCTTTCGTCATTACAAGGGAAGGGACCCTCCAGTTCATTCAATAAATACAATAGAGTTAGTAAACTTTCTCACTATGGTTTGCTTGGTCATGACCTTGTAAAACCAAGTACTAGCAAAGGTACAAGGCCTTAATCTTAAATCCGGTTACTTTTATACAAAAACTATATATTTTAATGGTAGAGGCAAAATCACTATAGTTGTATCAGTCAAATCATCTACAGCCGGTTAGACATTTTACTATACTCTATTTGCGAGGCTATTTGCCTTACTTACCAAGTAGGGGATGAGCTATTCATGAGAGTTTGGAGAGTCTATGTATCCATTAGTTTAGCGTATGTTTAGTTACTCGAGTAGTAGGGGAATACTTATAGCCTTAACATTACGAATATACTAGGATCAGTGTTGCCAATGAGATGGGTATCTCAATCAGTAGACAGAACCTTTATGTATTAGTCAATTCTTTCTATGTTTATTGGCCCCATAAAGAGAAAAGTGGCAAAGAAAGCAGCCCTTAGACCAAAGCGCTTCAAGGTAGCTGATATGGAAAGAGTTAGTAATGCTTAATCTTGACATGTGTCAATATGCGCTTGGAGTAATGAAAGTGTTTGCTTATATGGCACTCCTATTTCAGTACTTTCTAAGCTGTTGTTGGTATAGTGAGGATTCCTTTTGAGCAGGTAGGAAGGTAGGAGTACTATGGGGATGAATGATTCCTTTCTTGATTCTGTGGTAGCAACTATGAGAGTGGAGAAGATAAAAGTTATGGACTTTCTTAATATGTCTAGGTTTCACGGTATTCTTATGATGAAACATATTATTGCTAATAGGCATGAATGAGTACTGAAGCTATTAAAGAAAAAAGTTGACGTTTATGAGTTTGAAGTTCTGATAGCCTGCCCGGTCTTTCCTACTTTTTTGATCTGGTGTGATCGACTTGTGGAGGGAAGTACTTAATACGCGTTTCAAGAACAACCCAGGGAAAGAAGACCGGTGAGATATGGAATGGAAAAGGTTGGAAAAAGGGGAACTAAGAAAAGTGAAAGGCCAGGCTTGTAGCTAAGAAATATACTTAATAACACGACCCCTTACTCAGTTTGCCTTACTCGAAAGAAGCACGAGCGCCACCCTAGCCAGCATTCTTTGGATTTAGTAGAATAAAAGCCATCTTACTCTTAGTAGAGGTCAATTCAATGCTCTAATAAGCTTGCGGGAAGTTCAGTCTCTTTTTTAGTCTCTTTTCAGTTTTTAAGCAAGTGACCATAGGGCAATGGAAAGATCTGATACGGCGTTATAGGCCTTGTAGGTTGCAACTCCTTCTAAGATAATAAAACTTAACCATGAGGGAGATTATGAATATGCCAAGCATATACTTAGGTCAGTAAGCTAAGGATAGACGAAATCCAGTAAGACAGCCAGAAGCAAACGAGTTCTCAAGTGGCGAGATAAAGCTTTGTATAGCAGCTGTCTTTTTCATATATACATATGTAGAATGGGCTATAGCGGAGGAGTTTTGAATTCGAAGAGCAGGCATATTGAGAATAAGCGAGTAGTTTGATTTCTTACCTCACTACTGTTTCAAGTGCTTTTGCCTTCTAGCGAGTGTGAGTTCCCCCTAGGTAGGGCTATAAGACTAAAAGATATCTGTCAATGATAGAGCAGTAGATTTCTTTCTTTTAAGAGTTCTCTTGCTTGTTTTGATTCTGTTTATTGTATTCTTAAGTTCGTTCATCACCTTACTTTTCGTGTTGGGCTCCATCTAGGACTATTGGTATATACATGGATCCTATTCTAGAACGCGTATCTACTACTTTCCCATCCAAGTAAGCCACGGTGAAGGAAGGTGAAATCTTGTCTAATATATATAAAAACCTTACCTTTGTTGAGATGGTTTTTTATAGTGTGCTTCTGACAAGGGTACTCAGGGCACTAGATTTGCTTGCTTGTACTAGAAGTTAACATCTTCATTACACGATGGTGAAACCTACTCTGGTGGGGTGTAGGAGAACATAGCTAGCCTAGAAGATTGAAGTGAGAGATTTGCCGGGAAAAGAAAGGTTTAGCGCTGCCTGGGTTGAGCCATTCCTAACAACTCATCCAGCTTGACTTGTGATGCGAGGTTCGGTCCCGATCTTTCGATGGAGAAGGTAATCACGATTGGTGGGAGAAACCGACGTTCACGGCCCGACTACAACTATCCACAATGTTGCGCCTTAGCGACCGATACACCGATTCCAGAAGGTGAACGCGATCTTGTGGAGCGCGACCAACCGGCCACGAGGGCTCTCGTCCTGCAAACAATCGTAGAACAAGCAAGAGCGAGTTGAACAAGCACTGAATTGCTAAATCAAATATGAAGTTTCAATCTGAAAATACAAGAGGTGGGGTTCCAATAACAAGAAGACGGGCGATCTAGTCGACACGCACGCTTCAAGCGAAGTAGCAGTGGCTAAAACTTCAATCTATCAAAACCCCCCTGTTCAAGGCGGCTCTAGAGACATATAAATAGATGGAAGGACGACGTCGAGGGTGTTGGGGTCGTTCTCCAACCCTAGGATGCGCCCCTAATGGGCTCAACCTGATACACAGCCCACGGGCAAAATGGTGGCGCAGCACCGTAGAAGAAAAGGTCTAGTATTTGACGTTTCTGGATGATTCCTGATAAGATACGGATGTGAGGCCAGATCATTGAAAGTAGATTTATAAGCTTTCCATGAAGTACTTGAACGTCCAAACGGAGTCCGTATAAAGTCGTGGCGGCCGTTAGAAGTTGGTGCTGTCCTGCAATCCGAATCCAACCGGCGCGACTTCCTCTCCTGGATGGTATTCTCCTTGTTCTCCTTGGTTTCTAAGCAACACAAGAGTATACGGGTTTCCATGGTCTAAAGAAACCGAACATGAACTTAAGAGTGAACTTACTTGATGATTTAATTGACGTGCACGGGCGCGAGTCATAGGACCTTGTGTAGGTGTAGATGTAGGTGAGGATGTATCGATGGTGTTGATGTCCTCATCAACTTGCTTTCATTAAGAGTAGTTCATTTCCTATAAAGTGTAGCGAGTTTTCTACCTTTTCACATAACCGAGAAAAAAAGGAAAAGTTACCCTACTACATGTATTAGCTAGTTTTGTCTAGTCAACATCTAACGCTCATTTCACTATGGGATTTTTTTACTCCGATTGCTTCTACTCTCTTACAGCTGGGTGCGCCTATAAGGAAGACTTTTCATAGATTGACTTTGGGTGGGCAAGTTGAACTATCTGGCTTCACTAACACAAGTAAGAACAAGTATAAAACTCCGTATTAAGGGCTGACTTTCCTTTTGACCTAGTTCTTAGCACTAGTGATTAGCACAAAGGAGGAGAGAAAAAAGGATTGAATAAGCGAGCACCAGCATTGACTTTCTTGCTTTAACTAACCTGACGCCAGGCCCTTTTGCTCTAGGCTCTACTCCTTGTCATTGATTTCTAGCTAGCTTTCCCACTCACATAAAAGGAACGAATCGAGGGTATTTACTTGCATTTCTTTGTCCTACTTGGGCTTTAAGAAGAGAGGATTTATTAGCACGACGAGCAATGCATGCTAACCTGGGGATTCAATAGGATATCATAGAATGTAGCATATTGTCTGAACTTATAGGGTCTTTCCTATAATACTTTCCTTACACTAACTATACTCTTTTCTGCTCTTCAAGTAGGTGGCGTGGACGGTGTGTCCCTTGCCTATTCTTAAGTGACTTTGTTTGGATTCTGTTTATGTGTTTTTTCTAGAATTGGTATGTTGCACTCATGTTCTGTAAAGTGTGCTAAAGTGGTATGTATGTGTAAATGTTTGGATGATATGCAGAGGGAAATGCAAGCAAATCTATCAAGTCATTTCACAAAGCTAGGGGATGTGGCAGAAGAGGAATAGGCAAAGTGAACTGGCTGGTGAAGGTCTGTACTAGTAGAGCCGTCTGCATGCAGGATGTAGCAGGAGAAGAATCATCATCATAAGGGTATTCACTAGGTTATGCCAGCCCAGTCAGCATTGGCAAATGCTTGAAGTGAGAGGGAAGAAGCCGGAAGAAGAAGCAAGGTGACAGTGGGTAGCCCTGCTTGAGTCCTCTTCTACATCTTAAGTACTTCCCACTCCAATGGATCTAGTTTTGAGAATAGCTTTGATCCGGCCATGTAGAGCACTCATAGAGGTCTGGCTTCACGTCAATAATCTACCACACCCATGCTGGAATTCAGTAGAGTCCCCACTCGCCAACCGCGATGTCTTGGTTGAGAGGCCCCACCTACCCATCTTCCCACTGTTTCACTGAGGTAGTACCATCCCCAATTCGCCACTTCTTCCCACAGCTAAGAAATTGGTTGAGGCAATCGACTTCAATCAGAGGAAGCACTTGTGCACATCAACTTAGGATATCCCCTCCATTCTACACCAGATTATGCACTCACCTCTTGGGCCCATATAGGAAAGGAAGACGCCCTTTCAGTGCACGCCAAAGTAGCTTTGCCTAAAAGGCTTCGAAATACACAACTAGGTCCCTCATTCTCAGTCAGCCTTCACAAAGCGGTTTGCACACCTTGGACTGCTAGACAGATGTTCCGGCCTTTCTCCTAGACAATGAATCTGCCACCTTATTTTCAATGCCCCTAATATTCCACCTTTAAAAGTCCAAACTCACACTTGCTCATCTTAGCATGTAGCTGATTCCGCAGAAAAAGTGTTAGCTACAAGTGCTGTTGATGCTCCTTCAGTGTTTTACTGTAAAGAAGTATATCATCAAACCAACACAAATCTTTTGGGCACATCATTCATGAGTGCTTGAAACGTTGCAGGAGCATTTGTAAGCCTGCATCACATTGAATTCATAGTGACAGGGTTCTGAATGAAGTTTTGGGCTTGTCTTCCTCTCTCATCCTGATCTGATGATAGCTAGATCTTAAGTCAATCTTGCTGTAATATTTAGCACCACTCATCCAATAGGTCATCTATGTACCGGAATTGGGTATTTCTTCCTTACTGTACTGGCATGCAGCTGCCTGGTTTCAATGCACATCCTCCATGTCCCATCCTTGTTCTTCACTAACAGCACAGGTGAAGCAAAGGGGCTAGTAGAGGGTTGTATCAGTGAATTCTTCAGCAATTCCTCAATTCTCAATCTCAGCCTTTTGCAGATGTTTGGGCTCAGTACCTTCGGGGGTATATAGTGATCATGAATTATTTTTGGGGGGTAAGGACTTAGGTTCTTGAAACACCTACTCTTAAGAGTTCAGTAGGGTTGAAATTGGATCAGAGATGTTAGGTTTACTAAGTTGACCATGCACCATTGAGCCATCATGCAGAACTAAGCTTGTTCTTCTTTAGCAATCAGCTCTTCTCCTTCCACCTGGTACAGCTTTCCTCCTCCCCTCTTGATTCCTTCCAGCACCACTTAAACACTGTCCTTAGTAAACTTCATAGTAGTTTAGTTTCTATCGTTGTTCATGGGCCTACTACTTTTCATCCAGTCTGTCCCCCATGTCATATGGGCCCAATTCCATAACTCTGAAATCTAACTATATCACATACGACACCTCATCATACTCTGCTAATACATACATTATTTACACTTTCTGGGTGCAACGTGTCTTTCCTATAGGGGTGAAATCGATTCACTCAGGAAAGCAGAGTAAGGAAGGAGATGCACTGAAACTTTATTTCAGCCACAGGTAATCCTTGTTACATGAATCACCCACGAACAGGTTTAGCCGTGTGCTGTATCGAGTTCTATTGCAGTTCTAGTGAGTGAACGGTTGGGCGGAAGTCCAAAGCTTGGTTAGGATAGCATTTCTTACTTTTGCTATAGGCTGGCATCACAAGTCAAATGGGAAAGTGCACTCTTCCTTCGACCTAGCAAGAGGTCTCAGTTCTTCCTGTTGAAGCTGGTCTAGTATAGTAGGCGGAAATGCGAGCACTCACGGGCGAAGGAGGAAGTATCTCAAGCATGCATATAAAAAACTATAGAAAATTTGATATGCTGGATAGAAAACTTTAATCAGCAAAACTAAAAAGCTGGTGAGTCATGTATTGAAATCCTCCCAGGAAACTTAGTTTTTGTGTTTACATATTGTCTGGCTGGTATAGGGTTAGGAGAAGATTAAGAGCTATGTACAATGTGGATGACAAGTGAGCACTAAGCTAGGTTGGTGGTCAATGGGATGAAATCTTTATGGATGTGTCCAGATAGAATAGCTTAAAAAATTATAGTTTTCATTGTGTTTTAGCAATTTAATAATATATTGGCATGGCATCAATGTCTAAAATTTAGATAAATGTTTGACAAAAAATAAAACCATGTGCTCACCAAAAAAGTAGTTTGGCCAACTGAACTTTCAATATCATTTGCATGGATACATCACAACGAACCAATAGCACCATTAAAACAAGTCCACCGCATGCATGCATGCAACTCCTAATCATCATGGGACTAAAACAAAAAAACACAAAGTGGCTAAGGTGGTTGAGTCATTGCTCTCAACAAAAGGGGCGGTTGAGACACGCTTAAGAAAGTTCCTAGGCACAACAGATGAACATAGTTGCTGTTAGTTAAACAAAAAATAGAACCATGAAAACCACTAGCCACTGTGATGAGGACATCAACACCATCGATACGTCCACACCTACACATGGAGAAGGTTAACAAGGAAAGGAAGGAGATCAACAAGGAAAGAGATTCGCGCAGGCTGGAATCGGACTATACGACAGCGCCAACTTGTGACGGCCGCCACGACTTCATACGAACTCCAATTTGGGAGTTCTAGTACTTCACGGAAAGCTTATCAAGTCTACTTTCCAACGGATCCATACTCATATTCATATCTACTCGGAATCATCCGTAATCATCATTTTAGTGATGAGAGGTTTTCTGTTTAAGGTGTTGCGTCACCGTTTTTGGGCCAAAGGCCCATGTATCAAGTTGGGTCCATTAGGGATGTGTAGAGAACGACCCCAACACCCCTGTCGTTGTCCTCCCATCCTATTAATACCTTTAGAGCCGCCACAAATAGATTGGGTTTTGTTAGATTAAAGTTAGCGTCGCTACATTACCGTGTAATCCTGTGATCGGTTAGATCGCCGGTTTGCTCGTCTTTGAAACCCCACCATTTGTTCTCTTGAGTTAAACCTTCATCTTTATTTTGCAAATTGAGTTGCTTGTTCATCTTGTTCTTGCTAGTTCTCGATTGCTTACGAGAACAATTACCCTCGTGGTTGGGCTGATCGTGTATCCGTCGAGATTGCGAACAGCCTCTGGAGTTGGTGTAACGATTGCTAAGGCGCAACGTCCCTGGACGGTTGTAGTCGGATCGCCAACGTCGCTCCATCCAATCGACCTACCCTCTCATCGAAAGATCAGGACACCCACGTTCACATCACGCTGTCACCAGTTTTTTAGCTCCATCAACCCTGAGAAAGAAATGAGAATGTTTATCAAACCACTATTGTTTTCCTCTGCTCATTGTTTTCACAAAGTCATATATAGGTGATTAGAGGCAGTCTATGTTCTCTACCTACACGATAACAAGATATTCTCCTGTGTGTCAAAAGAATTCAAGAGCGATGGTTTTATGGAGCTTTTATATTGGTCACTGAAAGGTGGGTCCATATCGGTCGGTTTGGGTTGTGGGCCCACTTGTCATTGGGTGTTTATTGGATTTTTTGGTGAAATGGTTGTGACTATCTGTTCTTTTTTGTGTGGTATAGAGAAGTACAGAGAACAAAAGGTTGTGGTACCTAACATGCCTTTGTTTGGATCATCTTATGATAAATTAATCAGTTGGCATTTTCTAAATAGTATTTAGACCAATTAAACTGTTGGTTGGCACTCAAAAGTAATGGGGTAGAGTTACCTCGAAATACAAAAACAATGTTGTTGTAGCATTTATATAGTACTAGCACAGATGCGTACGAATGCAGCTAGAGGGTTCGAATTGAGAGGTCAATTGATCATTTGATCCGATGCTTGGTTGCTAATATACTAATACGCCAAAAATCATTAACAGAGACCTTTCAAATATTCCATCAACGATCTACATTGATTTCCTGTAACTTAGAGCATGTAAACAAAAAGGCAATTATAGCAGCAGCAGAGGGAAGATAAGTACATCAGCTGGCTCATAGGAATGGGGGTAATCCCTGTTATCTTGTATCTGCTGATTTGGTCTTCTTGGTGGTTTGTTTCAATGTGAACCCCACATAATGCTTTCTTTACCTGAACATGTTGGAAAATGAGAGTTAGAATCAGTACTGCAGATTTTGTGAATTCCATTAGTACGAATATTACCTTCACACGATCCTGATCAGACAAAGGTCTTGAGGTGTCACATATGTTCAGGAACTCCTCCACAAATTGGTTCACGGTCAGAGGCTTAAAAAAGTATGTTGCAGACATATCTGAATGAAGCATTCCGAGCAGTAGTTAGTATCTGAAATAATCACTTCTATTCAGCGAAAACTGATAAGCAATAACTGATGGGGAAGTGTTGACGCCGAAAACCGCCGGGTGTGCCAAAAAGCTTGCTGACGATCTGGTTCGGCGTCTGGTGACACGCGAAGGCCTGGGAGATCTGCTTAGCTCCAGTGCAGGTCCTAAAATATTTGAGGTTCGCGGGCGTGCCAGTCAATTTGACCCAGCAATTGACAAGGAGATGAAGAAATTAGATCACTGATCCAATCGGTCAGTAAGCCGATACGGATTCCTTCCAGCCGATCGCCGCTATGCTCGTGCCCAAGCCCTCGCCTGTACTCACGCCCGGGTCTTGTGCTCGCGTTCTCGCCCCCGGGTCCTCGCTTGTGCTCGTGCCCGGGTCAGCAGCAACTGCACATCGGCTATCGGCCGATACGGGCTGATGTAGGCTCCTTGTAGCCGATGGCCGATGGCACCTGTATATCGGCTAGGAAACCGATAGCGCTATGAGCAAATAGACAAGATGTCAGTATAACATGTGCATCGGCTAGGAGCCGATGATAAAATAGATAAGCAAGATAGTAAGCCAGCCGACTGCCAAGGAAACACATGTGCATCGGCTAGAAAACCGATGATAATATAGATGACAAACAGTAAGGATAATACAGTCGGCTTTATAAAAAGATAACCTATCGGCTAAGCACTCCGATAGAACGTCGCATATACACCGATCGGCTCGACAAGGATAAATCTATTATTATCGATCTAGTAGTTCAAACCTAACTGATGCAGCACAGATCGATAATAGTAAAGAAACCTCAACAAACCGATAGATCTAATGCAACTGTGATGAAAATAACTTACCGGCTATACATTCCGATAAGACGCTTGCACAAAAGCTATCAGCCTAACAGGAATAATTTATCGCTAGCAGTTTAGTAGGTCGGACCCAACCGATGCAGCACAAACTGATGATAAACTACCCCCGATAAACTGATAAAAACTATGCACGCGTGATGTGATATACCTGACCAGCCTAAGAGGTCGGACCGAACCGATGCAGCCGTAGACAGATCCGATACACCGTGGTAAGCCGACTACCATAGACCGACTAGAATATCGGACCTAACCGAGAAAGTCCTAGCCGATTGGTAGTCGGGGTAACGAGACTTACCCTCTCGCAGGAGTTCGGACCTAACCGATGCAGCCCCGCTCGAGAAGCAAGAACCCGTTGGTAAAGGGTGGCAATGCGCCGAAGTTGTATTGATCGATTGATTGTTTACAAGGTCCCCGGGCATACGTATATATACCCCGAGTTACAAGAGTCCTTATAGGACACGGTACAGGACTTTCCTAACTAGAAAAAGGAAAACTGACAGACCTGATCGGACAAGAGATCAGGTTTCCTAAAAGATAAAGCTATCTAATAGATAAGATAAATAACTGCCATAACGTGGTCTTCACGATTCCTTCCAGGTTTGGTCTCTTCCAGATGAGCTTCCATTGGCTGACATGGCTTCTTTCCTTAACCGAACATGGATATGAATCGTGCCAAATTTTGGCGTTAACAGGAAGTACCATGTTCAGCGAAAGGCCCTCACCACTGTGTTAACTTTCTGATTTTATTTGTTGACTTATATAAAGTTGCTGAAGAGGACACTGAATTTGATGAGGCGAAAGCCCTGAATTATTTCATTGTTCAGTAGATTATATAGTTATATATAGCTTGGTATGTCTATACCAAGCTCAATATGTGAGCATAATGTATCTCTCATTGTTCTCCTTAGGAAGTTCTCAGGCTGAGCTGGCATTTAATCTTTAGAGAATCTATGCCATTTTCATGTCTTTTCATTCCTTAAAAATATAAATTCATACTTATGTGGTTCCATGGGAGTCGACGTAATTTTTTATTTAACAGTGAGATGTGTGTACTCTAAACAATCAAAAAGTGTAGTTTCACTGCTATAGTGATATGCATAGTGTCTGTATTTTTACCATATAAGTCTTCTATACCTATCTCTCTTCACATTCTGATATACTCTTGTTCTGCAGCATTTTCACGGGTCTCCTTTCGTTTATGGTAAGTTCTTACCTTTGCATCTGCTCAGACTTTAGCATAAAGGATTCCCATCCGGTTTTAGTTGCTGGTCCACATATAATTAGAAGATAGAACTTTTATTCAACCTATTGATTGGTACTCTTGATACCCCCAAGCAACACTATTTATACTTGCAAGACTGGACCTATGCAATCCAGCTTAACTACAGATTCCCTCTCTATTGATAATCTCATCTATTTTTCATGCAGTTCATCAGGGAGTTCGTCAATGAGATCATATATATATATCCTCATAAGACCTTTTAAGCGTAATGCATTTTATGTAAGATTTGAGATTGTGGTTTTGGGTTTCTACAATGAGTTTTGTGTTTTTTTTCTTGGTTGAGATGTGAAGTAAAATTCAGGTGTATATATATATATACATATCTGAGGCGCTGCCCCCATATTAGGCCTTCGGTTTCTATTCGCACTTCTTGGTTTTTATCTTACTGAAGTTTATGTAACAGAGATCTGGCCCTTTGTGATGTATGCACTGTTGCAGTAGGGTGTAGGCCACGTCTTAGACATTTTGATTTGCCAAAAGAAAAGTACTGGCATACTGTTTACTATGATAATTGTTGCAAGTATCTTTTTAAGTTACAGGATGATAGATCATTATTATTTGCATTCATAAATATCGTCGTAGCGTTAGCACGGATATATTACTAGTTACATGTTTAAAGGATCAGACAAATATTGTTCTAATTCCTAAAAAAAAGGATTTCACAAAAACCACGTATTGTTCCTTTACAAATACAAAAAAAATAGATTTCTATAGGATACACATATATATCCTCACATATCTAACATTGTATATAGAGCCCGATGAACTTTGTGGCTGGACTTCAAGAATTTTGTGAAATATTACCATTCTGCCCTTTTATCACAAAACATTATGGAAAGATTAAGCAAAGGGACAATAAGGAGAAAGTGTATCCTACAGAAATCAATCTTAGCTATCGGATTTCTCGATCCAACGCTCCACAATCAGCATGTCTTCCAGCGTAGGAGTCACCGCCATCACTACGATCTTTTTAGCTACTATAGATTACTAGTAAATTGGAAATAGCAATTAATGCATAGAATGGTGTTTAGTGTTTACCCACGTCCAGGCCTGCAAGCCCGAGGTAGAGTGTGTCACTGCCAAGCCCTTCGCCTGCTTTCTGCGTGTCAACCAGCTCTCCTGCCCATACAAGCACCTCGTCATGTCTTCCTTTGATCTGCTGCTCCTCAGGTTGGCATAGGCGTATGTCACGCAGGACCAGTTGCTGCTGCACTCGGCAGCGCATGCATCGAACATTGTGTTCACGACGAGCATGAACTTGTCCGGGGACGCACAGCTAAGAAACGGTCGCTGCACTGCACAGCCTTTTTTTGCCGGCAGCCCCGCGAGAACCTGCCGCTGTCCCCCTCCGCCGTGCTCATCGGCTCGAAGCCGGCGAGGCAGTTGCACATTGGGATAGCCTTCATCACAGTGCTGTCACAGTAGTAGTATGGGCTGCAGTAGCCTTAGCGGTTGCAATCCCATGTCGGCCACTCGCCGAGCACGGCCCACGCCGACGAGCTCTTGAGTAATGGACTAATTTCATATCTTAGTGGTACACATATTCAAAATTTTTAGATAAAAGATATCAAAAAAGTTCTCACTTTTGTTTGTTCTAGCTCCTTTGCATGGATTCTCTTCAAGTTTTTGGTAGAACTGAAAGTAAGTCAGCACTACACCTGGTCAGCATAAAGGAAAAAAAAGGAATGCAAATGAACATATGGAGCACAATGCCTTTAGGTGTATAATGTACCTCCTCCTTCTTCTCAGCAGGCTCTTGCAATCTAAAGCTAAAACCAGCGGCAGCAGCACTCTTGTGTTGAGCCGCTGCTCGGGGAGTATTGGTACTCCTGCAAGAACAAATGAGCATGTTTCATGTTAATAATAACAACACATGACAAAGCATTGGTGGTGTTCTTGTTTGATTTGATATAAAACATCAACCATTTCAGGCTAAGCGAACACCAAACAATGCTATTATGAACTATTAGTGGAGTGGCAGTATCATTCTTTTTTTGGCAAGCATCACAACTTGGATGCACATTAATTGCAAGGTGCTAACTAAAGAACAACTGAAATTGCAATCTAGAAGGAAGAAAAGGATGGCCTAAATTGTTGGTTGGTGACAGAACTAACACTTACTCTTAGGCTCTAGAAGAAACATCATTTGGAGTTGTGTACACTGATCCAGATTTAACAGGCTATGTCAAAGAAAACTGTAGTTAATTTTTACTGCATTGCAACTAAATTGACAAGCTTGGGATTACAGAAGATCACTCAAGAATATGAGCTTTACCAAGGAGCGGTGAGCAGGAGGCATCCAAGCTGAATTCACATTTATCTCCATAGCCTGCCCTGTGATCCCATCCAAAATAAGTAAAATGCAATAGCAAACATCACCAACCCAAGCAAAGAACAAACTTTGTACTAACCAGCAGCCTTCTCCAATCCATTGGACACAGCACCCTTCCCCTCCGACTTGGCCTACTTTGGCATCACCGCCGTCACCACCGTGCCACCCTTGTTGGCAACCGCCCCTCTCGCCACACCAGGAAGGACGCCCTCTACGACAACATAGGTTTTTTCCCCCGCTTCGGACATCACTCAAGACACTAAACACAAAGGTTAAGCAAGTTTGCTAGTAAATGTACACACAAAATTTCAAGCTTTTCATAAAAAAGTGTATCATCACTTCAAAGATAGAAAAGCGAGTACAATTGCTTAACACTTCGATCAAACTCCAGAACATACAGAATTGTATCTACTATATGATTTGCAGGAAAACAGAGGGATGTATGTATATCACCTGCATATTGTTGAATTCGTGCAATGTCTACTATGGAAAATACAACGAACATGCATCAGATCCCATCACTCTTATACACTGCATGCAACCAGCAGAGCAATAGATAAATCTTAAAATTATCCTCGAAAATATTGTGCAAACATTTTATAGCATCAAATCTTAACAACACAGTACAGGCGGGAACTAGGATTAGTAACCTGATTTAGCGAGGTGTCATGATCAATTTGTTGTGTCTATGTCGTCTGCAGGCTTGAGATTGTGACAATGGCAACAGGAACGCAGGCAGAACGGCGATGCGGCAGATGGCGAGCCCACTAGGGGCGTGACCTCGCCTTCAAGTGTTGGTGGCAGAAAAGCTAAGTAGTGATGCAACTGAGGGTGATCGGGGTACGGCGAAGTGGACAACGCCTCTCGCTCGTATTGTGACCAGTCAAGGCCAGACGATGGAGGAAGGCCATTGTGCGACTTTTCCTTCACACGACGGGGGGCATCTCACTTGCGGCGCCGCTGGACCAGTCGAGGACAGATGCTCGGGAGAACAGAAAGTGCGCGCGATGGATGGCAGTGAACCACGAGACTTGTCGATGGCACAGGTGTGGACTGCGACGATGCTGGATGAGCGCTACAATGGCGGTGGTGTCCAACCCTTGCGGGCGGCAACAGGTGCGGTGAGGGGGAGGGGCACTGTGCGGTGAGGGACCGACGACAGCTCGGCATCTGGTGGTGGGGTCTGCCGAGAGGAAGGGGAAGAGGGAGGAGGAGGGCGATCTAGATGAGTGATGAGGAGGAGGCCGATCGGCGATGGCCCGATGGCTTGGCGGTGTGGCGACTAGTGGAGGGGTGGTGGAGGGTGAGGAGAGTGATCAGGAGGAGCTGGCATCTCGGTGGCTAGCGCAAGGATTGGCGGAAAGGAGTGCAATAGAGAGGAGGGGAACGGGAGATCGAGATCTGAGGTGGCAGCAGCGGTTTGTAGACTGCGACGATGGTGAATGAGCGCTACAATGGCGGTGGTGTCCAACCCTTGCGGGCGGCAACAGGTGCGGTGAGGGGGAGGGGCACTGTGCGGTGAGGGACCGACGACAGCTCGGCATCTGGTGGTGGGGTCTGCCGAGAGGAAGGGGAAGAGGGAGGAGGTTACCAAATAAGCGTGCATCACGGAGAGCATTAAAAACAGTACGTAAATGATTAAGATGATCATTCATAGACTTGCTGTAAATCAATATATCATCAAAATATACCACCACAAATTTTCCAATAAAAGAACGCAAAACCTCATTCATTAACCGCATAAAAGTGCTAGGTGCATTAGTTAAACCAAAAGGCATGACTAACCACTCATATAAACCAAACTTAGTTTTGAAAGCAATTTTCCATTCATCTCCCAATTTCATGCGAATCTGGTGGTAACCACTACGCAAATCAACTTTTGAAAACAGTACAGCACCACTCAATTCATCAAGCATATCATCTAATCGTGGAATAGGGTGACGATATCGAATGGTGATGTTGTTAATAGCTCTACAATCAACACACATGTGCCAGGTTCCATTTTTCTTAGGCACTAAGATAACTGGCACAGCACAAGGACTAAGAGACTCACGCACATAACCTTTGTCGAGTAACTCCTGCACTTGGCGTTGAATCTCCTTAGTTTCCTCCGGATTAGTTCTGTATGGCGCACGATTGGGCAAGGAAGCACCAGGAATGAGATCAATCTGATGCTCAATCCCTCGAACAGGTGGCAGCCCTGGAGGAATCTCACTTGGAAAAACATCCGAATACTCCTGCAAAAGGTTAGCAACAGTAGAGGGCAAAGAATGCTGCATATCGGAAAGTGAACTCAAAGCATCTTTACATACCAATGCATAGACATCAGAAGTAGAAGCAATTAATTCATTAATATCAGCTTTAGTAGCAAGCAAACATTTTCCTTTCAAACGTATTTCATTGGTTTAGCAGCAGGTTTGGTATTTTCATGATTCTCACTTTTATTTTTGGCTGCTTTAGCTACATCATCACGCACAATCGCTTCAGGAGACATAGGGTGCAACACAATTTTCTTATCATGGTGTAAAAATGAATATTGATTTGACCTACCATGATGCATAGAATCTCTATCAAATTGCCATGGTCTACCTAACAGAATATGACAAGCTTGCATAGGCACAACATCACACTCAACAACATCATGATATGATCCAATAGCAAAATTAATGCGCACCAACCTGGTTACCTTTGCCTTACCGCTATTGTTGAGCCATTGTATGTGGTACGGGTGAGGGTGTGGTTTGGTGCTAAGGGCCAGCTTCTCCACCATATCGATACTGGCTAAGTTGTTGCAGCTGCCTCCATCAATAATCATGCGGCATGAATGATCCTTGATGACACACTTGGTTTCAAACAATGTGTGCCGCTGGTTTTGCTCCACTTTCTCCATCTGTGCACTAAGCACACGCTGCACAATGAGGCTTGCATAGTGATCCGCCTCATCAGCACCAATATGCACTTCAGAAGGATCTTCATTACCTGCATAGTCAGCTGCAAGCACAACATTTGTATCTTCATCGATATCACTAGCGGAAGAATACTCACCATCCTCTATAATTACCAAAGCACACTTGCTTGGACAGTCACGCTGCACATGTCCATACCCTTTACATCGATGACACTGAATATCCCTAGCTCTCCCTGTAGAGACAACAGACACGGTACTCTTGGCAGGGGCTGAGCCAACCTTTGACGACGTGGGTGTGCGACTCACTGAATTAGTTGGAGTAGTGTGTGGCTTGGTGTTGGAGTTGGATACCGCGCAGGACGGCTCGAGGAGGAAGACGGTGGTGGAGGACGCCGATTCGAGGTAGGGGTCGTGGATGGCTGCCATGAATTAGCTTTCCCTGCAGAAACATTAGTCCTGGAATTCGTGCGTTGTCCCTGCACTTCACGTTCAGCTTTACAAGCAAGATGAAACAAACAGGTTATGTTATTGTACTCTTTATATTCAAGAATATCCCGAATTTCCTGATTTAACCCCCCTAAAAACCTAGCCATCGCTGCCTCCTCATCCTCCTCTATCTCACAATACAACATACCCATTTGTAACTCCTGATAATATTCTTCTACACTTTTAGCTCCCTGTCTCAATTGTTGCAACTTAATTAACAGATCTTGTGCATAGTACGAAGGAACGAATCTAGCCCGCATGACCCGTTTCAAAGCATTCCAAGTTTGTGGTATGTTATCAGGATTTTTCTTACTAAATTCTATCCACCAGACAGAAGCAAAATCAGTGAACTCACTAGTAGCAGCCCTAACTCTTTTATCCTCAGGAAACTCATGACAAACAAACTTTTGATTAACAGCTATTTCCCAAGTAATGTAGGCATCAGGGTTATAAGCACCATCAAACGGAGGTATCTTAAATTTAATCTTACTAAAAGCATCATTATTATTTCGTTCAGCCATACCTTGGCGGTATAATGGTAATGAAAAGATACTCTCTCTCTCTCTCTCTCTGAAGTAAGGCAAACCTCCAAACAATGGAGTTGTTCGCGTGTGTCGCTTATTAACAGACTAGGGGAGTACTATCCGAGTCGCTGCTGTGTTCTGTGTCACAAGGATTAGGACTCGGATCCAACACTCTTCGACAAAAACGTGACTTGGTTACAAGTATTAGGACTCGGAAAACAAAACTAGTCGGACAAGTGATACTTCGGTGACAGAAATGTGACTAGAACTCGAAACTCTAAGGAAATTAAACACTAAGACCAGCAACTCGACACGGCGATGTATCCGAAGACTCAACAAACCCTAACTAAGCAGTAGTAGTAAACAGGCCACAAAAGGGTTATGGGACTATGGAAACTAATCTACTATTTTTTTTGGCTTTTTCTGGACTGTAGGTAAATAACAGATGGGATCTGAAATCTCTCACCAAACAACCTTTAGCTCTGATACCACTTGATGCGAGGTTCGGTCCCGATCTTTCGATGGAGAAGGTAATCACGATTGGTGGAAGAAACCGACGTTCACGGCCCGACTACAACTATCCACGATGTTGCGCCTTAGCGACTGATACACCGATTCCAGAAGGTGAACGCGATCTTGTGGAGCACGATCAACCGGCCACGAGGGCTCTCGTCCTGCAAGCAATCGTAGAACAAGCAAGAGCGAGTTGAATAAGCACTGAATTGCTAAATCAAATATGAAGTTTCAATCTGAAAATACAAGAGGTGGGGTTCCAATAACAAGAAAACAGGCGATCTAGTCGACACGCGCGCTTCAAGCGAAGTAGCAGTGGCTAAAACTTCAATCTATCAAAACCCAACTGTTCATGGCGGCTCTAGAGACATATAAATAGATGGAAGGACGACCTCGAGGGTGTTGGGGTCGTTCCCCAACCCTAGGATGCACCCCTAATGGGCTCAACTTGATACACAGCCCACGGGCCAAAATAAGGTGGCGCAGCACCGTAGACAGAAAAGGTCTCGGTAGTATTTCGACGTTTCTAGATGATTCTGATAAGATATGGACATGAAGCTAGATCCATTGGAAAGTAGACTTTACAAGCTTTCCATGAAGTACTTGAACGTCCCAAACGGAGTCCGTATGAAGTCGTGGCGGCCGTTAGAAGTTGGTGCTGTCCTGCAGTCCGAATCCAATCGGCGCGACTCCCTCTCCTGGATGGTATTCTCCTTGTTCTCCTTGGTTTCTAAGCAACACAAGAGTACACGGGTTTCCATGGTCTAAAGAAACCGAGCATGAACTTAAGAGTGAACTTACTTGATGATTTAATTGACGTGCACGGGCGCGAGTCATAGGACCTTGTGTAGGTATAGATGTAGGTGAGGATGTATCGATGGTGTTGATGTCCTCATCATAAGAGCTCATCGAACTTTACTTGTGGAGTGAGACCTGTGCTCGACATGGTGAATTTCAGTGCTCTTTCTCCCGGTATGGTTCACCACATGCTTGTGATCGATCTCTCTCAAGCTAGGTTTGGTATCAGTATCAGTGAAGTCCGTCATTGAATTGAAGTGGTAAGCGGGCGTACGGTCTATGTATTTCCTCCTATCAGTGGCATTAGTTCCTTTTCATTTTCTAGATAGATGGGCAGAATATATCTCTTTATATTCTATTCTAGAAAGGATCAAGGGCTCTCTCATCTCCTATTTGTTTGAGCCATTCATTATAGTGGTGGTGCCGGGAAGGCAGCTTAGCATTCTAGTCCTTTTGTGTAAGGAATTGTAGCATGGGCAGGCAATCTCTTCGACTGATTCCCCTCCAGGAATTACTTTCAGTAATTAGCCGGCCCACGGAGTGAAAATATCAAACTTAAACCTATAAATAACTAGTATCTCAAAAACAAAATAAAAGGCTTTCCTTTAAGCTTGTTAATGGAATTCCACAGGAGTCAAGCGCTAGCAAAGAAGAATTGGAAATCAGTCGCTTCCCTTCTGGGCTCAAGTCAGCAGAAGAGTGAACTTCATATTAATAGGTAAATCCTACATCAAGCGTAAAGGAAGTACACTTATTTGGATTCGGCGCTTAATAACTCGTACTTGACGTTGGTTTCGGTTCGATCAACTATCCTTTTTGAAGCGGATAGTTTACAGTGCTCATTCTAAAAAAAAAAGCGGAAAAGCCATGATGTTTCCACTCTATTTTCATTATGAAGATGTATTACGTCAGGATCTGTTGCTCAAACTGAATCATGCCAATGTTACGGAAGTTCCTGGATTGTTTGAAATCAGATTAGTACCAAAAGCTGCCTCTAATTTCAGAATCCAATTTGGAAAATTGGCTATGGAGATTTTGTGTGGCCAGAGATTCATACAAACACAAAGGGGCCCTTATTTTAAAGTGGGAAAAGGAAAGTCGTTTCGATCCAATCCATTCTTAGGGTCCAAAAAAGACACTAGATACATCGTGACTTTGCACGACAAAGCATTCTCCGAGGGCATGGAATGTACCATTTTTTGGTTAGAATCTTGATAGTAATGTCTATGTTAGATTCTCCAGTCGAAATACGGGAAAACTCCATCGAATTCTTTATGGAAACGGAGTTTTGCGAATTCTCCTCGGAACGATGTGAACGTGGGTGTCCCGATCTTTCGATGAGAGGATAAATCGATTGGATGGAGCGACGTTGGCGATCCGACTACAACCGTCCAGGGACGTTGCGCCTTAGCAATCGTTACACCAACTCCAGAGGCTATTCACAATCTCGACGGATGCACGATCAGCCCAACCACGAGGGTAATTGTTCCTGTAGGCAATCGAGAACTAGCAAGAAGAAGATAAACAAGCAACTTAATTTGCGAATAAAGATGAAGGTTTAATTCAAGAGAACAAAAGGTGGGGTTCCGAAGACGAGCAAACCGGCGAACTAGCCGATCACGGGATTGCACGGTAAAGTAGCGACGCTAACTTTAATCTAACAAAACCCAATCTGTTTGTGGCGGCTCTAAGGGTATTAATAGGATGGGAGGACGGCCATAGGGGTGTTGGGGTCGTTCTCCAACCCTAGGATGCATCCCTAATGGACCTTAAACATGGGCCTTGATACATGGGCCTTCAGCCCAAAAACGGTGATGCAGCACCTTAAACAGGGACCCCTCGTCACTAAAATAATGATTACGTATGATTCCGAGTAGATATAAATATGAGTATGGATCAGTTGGAAAGTAGACTTGATAAGCTTTCCGTGAAGTACTAGAACTCCCGAATCGGAGTTCGTATGAAGTCGTGGCGGCCGTCACAAGTTGGCGTTGTCGTACAGTTTGATTCTAGCCTGCGCGAATCCCTTTTCTTGTTGATCTCCTCCCTTCCCTTGGTGACCTTCTCCATGCGTAGGTGGGGACATATCGATAGTGTTGATGTCCTCATCACTGGAAGATCATTTTGAGATCTTCGAGCATATTCAAGGGTTCAATGTGACTATTGTCACTTCAGCCAATACAAAAGATGAGACTTTACTACTGTGGAGTGGCTTTTTGCTAAAAGATGAGGGGGAAACTAAGTAAGATGTCAGAGAAGCAAAATATACGAGATCACAAACGTAGATTGCTCACTGCTAAATATGAATTGAGACGAAAGCTTTAGAATTTTTTAACCCGATCTTCTGTCTGATATGTGGGACAAACATCGTTATAAGTTGTCCAAGTTGCCAAGAAAGAGTTCAATGGCACAAGTCAGAAATTGAGGTATTTTCACGGGTCACCCTCATTCCGTAGTTGAGTTCTTTCGCATTTCTCGTATCAACCACCAAACCAATAGATCAAAGGTTAGCTCTACAGCTAGTCCACAAGCAAGGGTTGTAGGTCCATTATCGTTCGGCTCCCGACCGAAACTAACGGAGTTATCCCAACTCTCGGATAGGAGATGCTAACGGGACAGGAATCGAAGTCCATATTTTTCTAAATTCTTAAATGAGAGAGTGAATACCAATACCATACCTAATTCAGATTTGGCTCGCTTAGAACTTGATAGTCTTCTAATGGTAAAATTGGCTGAAGATAATCAAGCCAAGCTCGTTCACTTTGAATTGAGGAAGGAAGGGGTAGGGGAATACGAAATTTCTTAAGATGATTTGTAGGTTTCTCATAGCAAATAGAGATACCGAGGCCCTCTCCACAACCTAGTAGTTGATGGGTATGGGGAGGGGAAAGAAGAGAGGGTCAGAGGGCTTCTTTCACTTGATTTTGGTTGGTAGGATCCGCCTACAGGCGGGTAACAGGGGTATTAAGATTAGGGGAAAGAACAATTGGGAAATCCCTCTTCTTTCCGGTTTCAAAGAGACAAGACACATACGGACTTTAGGGCAATGAGGGAGGAGCCGAGCTGTGTTAGAATTATTTCTAATTATCATGATGCAGATAAGTCTAATACCACAGAAAGAACAACCAGGACTTTCGAATCCCCAGATAAGAGTTTTTGAGCAGCCATACATATAAGAATCCGACTAATCCGATAAATATAGCACTAGCACTTTATCTTCCAGCACTTCATCCACTCGGACCAAGTACTCTCTCTAGGCTCCCATGAGAAAAATTACTCGCAGAACATCTCATCTAAAAAGCGTTTACGAGAAAAGAAAAGGCAAGCTTAGAGGGGGCAACCTTGAAAAAAATCCATCTATCTTCGCTCTACAATATAATCTTATTGTTAGCCCAAACCTCCATGGGAAAGACCTACGTAGAAAACTCAACGCTTGTCTGGCACGCTATCATCAGAAGAAAACTAGCCTGCAATTGGAGGGGTTGGATCGATTGTAGGGGCACTCCCAAGAGCTGCAATGAAACTAGAAATCAAGACAATGGCGGAACTACAAGAGGCTCTATTATAGTAGGAACCTACCTAAGTGATGAGGACATCCCTTCCATAGATACAACTCATTCACCACAAGGACCACTTACTCGAGCTCATGCTCGTCAACTTAATTACCAGGTGAATTCATTCCTAGGTTCATATATTATTGAGAATAGTCCGCTACCTAATGCAAATGATTTAATTGTGATTAGGAACCTAGGAAAGGATGAAGGAAGGGAACCAAAGTCAAGCAAGAATTCGAGAGGGACTCGTTCTGGAATCAGATTAGAACTGCTGCGATGGTACAAAGTTCAAACGGGCATAACTTCCTCATACGGACTCCGTTTGGGATGTTCTTGCACTTCGTGGAAAGCTTATGAAGTCTATTTTCCAACGGATCTAACCTCATCTTCAAATTCCATCTGAGCCGTCCGTAATCATCAAAATAATCCACGTTGGTTCCTGAGTCCGAGTCAAACTGGTGTTGCGCCATCCCCACTTGGACCCATGGGCCTTGTAACCCTAGGCGTGCGCATGGGGCGCCCCTGGTCATCTCCCTATTTAGGAGCCGCCACCTCCCTTGCTAGGACTGGGATTTCGTTGAGTTTAGATTTAGCCCCTGTGCAAACTTCTGTTCTTCAGTTGTGTCGGACGACCACCTGTCAAGACAGCTTCGTGATCCCAACTTTGTGTTCGCAATACAATTTATGCTTCATTCAAATTTCAATATCAGATTGCCTACGTCCTATTCTTGCTAGTTCTTCTATTGCTTGCAGGAATTGAACTTCGTGTTCAAGTTGATCTCGCCGCCAGCGGGGTCAATAACATCTCGGAGTTGGTTCAGTGATTGCTAAGGCGCAAGCGACGTCGTGCGTTTGTAGTCGGATTGCCAGGGTCATCTCCACCAACAAATCGATAGCTATCAGTCTCATCGAAAGATCGGGCACCTCGTCCCCATCACTAAGCGTTTAGGAATAATAAGTGAAGTAAAAGGCGCGGAGCGGTTACTCGTGATGGAAAGAAATAAATCGAATCTAGAAAGACACGTTCTACCTATGACTGCCATTTGTTCGTTTTTATCTATTGTATTGGATAGAATTCAAGTCCCTTATCGTATTCATCTATTCCCTCTCCTTTCAGTCGAGTTGACCTCGGATTCTAAAGGGCATAAGCAAAGAAGTTATCAAGCTTTTGGGATAGCAAGTTATTTCTAGGGTAAAGGCAAACAAGCTAACAGTCTAAGGTTAAGTCCCTACAGTTTGAATAGTCCCATTCCTCCTGCCTTCTGCTGACCTGCGGCCTTATCATAGTAGCCCTTCTTTCTTGCTAGCGAGATAGTTACTACGAAGTTTGCATTAGGAGAATGGGAATAACGATCCTTTATATGATACGGAAAGCGAAGAGAATAGACTACTACATACTAAGTTGGTTATTCGTAGATTTTTACCTTCTTGGAAAATAGGAATGGGGATTGGCAAGGCATCTACTATCAACTAGTTACATGGGCACCGGTGATACACCCCAGGATACCTTACCTATTTAGACATTTAAGCCTTGCTGCACGCCTTCCCAACGAGCCAAAACTATGCCTAGTGATGTGACCATGACACGTATGGATACAGCCATTGCTCACATCATATATCAACACAGAAAGGGTGGAGATCAACAAGGAAAGGGATTCGCGCAGGCTGGATTTGGACTGTAGGACAGCACTAACTTGTGACGGCAGCCACAACTTCATACGAACTCCGATTTGGGAGTTCTAGTACTTCACGGAAAGCTTATCAAGTCTACTTTCCAACGGATCTAGATTCATGCTCATATCTGATGAGGACATCCCTTCCATGGATACAACTCATTCACCACAGGGACCACTTACTCGAGCTCGTGCTCGTCAACTTAATTACCAGGTGAATTCATTTCAAGGTTCATATATTATTGAGAATAGTTCACTACCTAATGCAAATGATTTAATTGTCATTAGGAATCTGGGAAAGGATGAAGGAAAGGGACCAAGTCAAGCAAGAATTCGAGATGGACTCGTTCTAGAATCAGATTCGGACTGCTACGATGGTACCAAGCTCAAACGGGCATAACTTCCTCATACGGACTCCGTTTGGGACGTTCTTGTACTTCATGGAAAGCTTATGAAGTCTACTTTCCAACGGATCCAACCTCATCTTCAAATTTCATCCGAGCCGGCCACAATCATTAAAATAATCTATGCCGGCCACAAAACCCAGAAATACCCATATTCCTTTAACCTTCGCGAAGAAGTTCGTTAGCTCCCCCTATGTCATACTCCTAAAGAAGTTGTCATAAAATGTGCTGATCCAGGTCTGCGGCATAAAATAGAATAAAATGAGCTTTTGTATCTTTCCTCTCCAAAGCCTTAAGAGCACTCCCGAAAGCTGTATTACTTGGTTACTGAGCTAGGCGCACAGTCATCATAAACCTTGGAGAAAAAAAAGCAGAAAAAGAAAAAGGATGAAATTTATGGAATGTAGTGCTAGCCAACGACTGCTGGGACCTTGGGATGGCTTCTAAATAAGGGATAAGATTGGTTTTTTTAGTTGGATGTGCTATTTAGATTTCTATTCAATTGATGTCAGTATTGTAAGCTTATACAAAGGCCGCAGGCTTTCTTGCAAACCTCGATCCAGCTACAGCTGGCAAGTTTAGGCAATGCACGCTTTTCTATAAGCTTCTTAACTCGGTAAACTTCTTCTGGCATCTGAGCTTCTGTGTATACATTTGCTAACAGCACAGAATTCCCAGGAGTCTTCCCCGCTCAAAAGAGAGCATGCCAACTCAGCATACTTGATACGAGGAGCGCCCGACCTTCTCGACGTAGAATCTGGATACACCGTGCAATCTCACGAATTGGATGAACAACACGCTACCCGTGCAACGTACCTTTCACCTCGAATTCACACAACCACACGCTTTGATAGATTAATCCACTGGACCACGCAAGGGTGGACCTATTGAACCCTCAATTCCCCGGAAGGAAAAGCAAGAACAATCTTTGGCAGAAATCCCAATTCCCCTCTCTAGATTGGCGGCGGCGGCACAAACCCTAGGAGAAGAACAAGAGCAATGTTTGCATCTGAATAAACGTGGTCTCTCTTGGTTTGGTCGAGTACATGGACATATATACATCCCTAACACTTGGAAACAAACTAGGACTCAATCTGATAACTACAGATTACATGCGGCTGATTGTTTCAGTCATTGCGGCTTAACCATAGCGAATCTGGTGGCCCCTAAGTACAATTAAAGCAACGTGTGTCCTAGCCGCCGAGGGCACTCCACTTGAGGAGGCAGTTTTCGAATCCGATCTTTCTGTCTGCCCATTAGAGCGGGACGGTGATACCAATAGGGGCAGGCCCAGAATTCCATGTACGCCTATTCCACGGACCCCCCCCTCCCCCGGGTGAGGATTAGCTCCTATGATTTGCCGATGGTAGTAGGATTTCCTATCACATTGATAGAAGGGAAGGTCATCTACTAATATAACAGTTAAACAGAATAAGATTAGTTACGAGGACACCTGCTAACACCTACTATTAGGAAAAAAGCAATAGTTGGGCCCTAGTCGATGTGCTCTTATTAGGAATCTGTAGCTTTTTGGCCAGGTAAGAAAAGGAAGTAGTAGTATATCAGGCAGTCTAATTCGTCTTCTCTGAGCTCATGCAGTGAGGCATTAAGAAAGAGCAGCAGCGGCTTTGTCAAGTGAATAGAAAGAGCTGCTCATCAAGCAACGGATGGTCGATCGAAGGAATTGCTTCGGGCGGTGGTGTCCTTCGGACCAAGCCTTGGGACTACCTGTGACCAATTTCAACAGCCCGAGCTCTAGAGATGAGACCTTTTATTCCAAATGTTAATCTCAAGTTGGAAAGCTAGCTTCGACATCTGGTTATCGTGGTTCTTTCTCCTCCTTTTCTATCGCTTGCTCTCGTGCTTGCTACCGATGATTCACTTGTTTAACCTGACCTTGAGGAATCACTTCGCTCAGATGAAAGGTGATGGGAGACATGGTGTCCGATCTTTCAATGAGATTGATAACTATCGATTGGTGGGTGGAGATGACCCTGGCAATCTGACTACAAACGCACGACGTCGTTTGCACCTTAGCAATCGCTGAACCAACTCCAAGATGACCCCGCTGGCGGCGAGATAAACCTGAACACGAAGTTCAATTCCTGCAAGTAATCGAAGAACTAGCAAGAATAGGACGTAGGCAATCTGACATTGAAATATGAATGAAGCATAAATTGTATTGCGGACACAAAGTTGGGATCCTAAAACTGTCTTGACAGGTGGTCGTCCGATACAACTGAAGAACAGAAGTTTGCATAAGGGCTAAACCTAAACTCAACAAAATTCCAGTCGTAACAAGGGAGGCGGCGGCTCTTAAGTAGGGCGACGACCAGGGAGGGACGACCCACGCGCACGCCTAGGATTACAAGGCCCATGGGCCCAAGTGGGGATGGCGCAACACCCGTTTGATTCGGACTCAGGAACCAATTTGAATTGTTTTGATGATTGCAGCCGGCCTGGATGGAATTTGAAAATGATATTAGATCCGTTGGAAAGTAGACTTCATAAGCTTTCCATGAAGTACAAGAGCATCCCAAACGGAGTCCGTATGAGGAAGTTATGCCCGTTTGAACTTGGTACCATCACAACAGTCTGAATCTGATTCTAAAACGAGACCATCTCGAATTCTTACTTGACTTGGTCCCTTTCCTTCATCCTTTCCCAGATTCCTAATCACAATTATATCATTTGCATTAGGTAGCAAACTATTCTCAATAACATATGAAACTAGGAATGAATTCACCTGGTAATTAAGTTGACGAGCACGAGCTCGAGTAAGTGGTCCTTGTTGTTGTCGTGAATGAGTTGTATCCATGGAAGGGATGTCCTCATCAAAAGGCAAAGGAGCTTTTCGGAAGGGCTTGTCCTCCCGTTGGTTGCATCGCTCGTGCCCCCTATCGAGGGATCACTCGCTCTTCTCCCTCTGGTCGGTGCTCAAGGAAAAGCTAATTATAAACGATCTAAACCATTACTCCCCGGTCGTCTCGCTCGTGCTTCCCGTGGTGAACCACTCACTATCAAAGGAATTGATCCAAAGCAAAGTCCTTCAATTTACTTTTCTAAATACTAGAAAAGAAAGTGCGAAGGCTAAATAGTGATCTCATGTCTGTATCAATCATCTGCTACTCGCATTGACTACTGGTCTTTATGATGAGTGAGTGGGGGTTGCTCAATTGACTACACTATTGGTGCACTCTATGCTATCTCCTTTATGAGTTTCTTCCAGTAGTTCTTGTTGGTTATAAACGTTAGTTGTTGTGAAGCATATGAGAATATGCCTGGTTTTGAGTAATATCTTAAGAGGTGCAACGTTCTCCGTGGGTGTTGGTACGAGTGTGGCTTTTCACAGGTCCGGAGACAAGAAAAGAGCCAAATTAGTGTAGGAATGGAGATTTCTACTTTCCATAGTTGGGGTTCGAACCTGAAGATGGTTTTGTGGTGTCTGCTTCGTCTCTAGATTATGCTTCGTCTCCAAAATCCCTACCCTAAAGAGTGAAATTGCATAGCTTAAGGTAGGTGTTTCCCCAATCCGCGCAAAATAAACGTAAGGGCTGTCTATTGGTAATAGAATTGAAAGGGTAGAAGGTATCAACCCCTCGGCATTGTTGGAGAAGTTTAAGTGGGAGTAAGCATTGCCCCCTTACTTGTTCGTTGTCTATCTGTTCTACTAACCTGATGTCTACCTGTATAAATCTATACTCGTTTGAACTACTCGATTGATATTTTTTTCTTTCCTTTACTAACGTGGAATAACGAGTTTGGTCTGCCAAAACTTTGAATGAAAGAGGAGTGTTAAAGCAATTCGCTTACGAAATCACAGTCCAAAGCAACTACTTACTGGTTTAGCTCGTGTTTTCCTTTTTGAAGTAGTTTGGCAGACGCATCGATTGTTCGTGGTATGCTTGGCTGGTCACACGGCTCCGGTGCATCGGGCCACTCTCTATTGTTTGGTTCCGAAAAAACTAGGGCTCTTCTCGTATGAGCAGGCTTATCAACCACTCAGAATTGGGAGCTTCCAGCGGGAAGTCCAGCTTTGGGACGTTGCCCCTCGGATGAAAATCGATCTCGTGGAGACGGGCTTGACAAAAGTAAGTTAGCAAGTGGGTGTTCCATAAAATGAAAAAAAAGAAACTAGGATTCTTCCGAACTCAACTCTATGGCCAAAACCATCTTCTCACTCTGACCCCCACGTATCAGATCCCAGATGCCACCCAACGATGATGGGACTTTCACGCACGGAATTATCATTCGAGAAATACTCCCCCTCTTGCAGCGAGAGCCCACTCCTAGCTAAGGGGCTTGTAGATCTATATTTGGATTAAGGGGTGGTATGGATGGAAGAGCGCTTCTATTGGTAGGCAGTCGCTGGCCGAGGAGGCTGCTCTCTCTATCTAGAATGAAAAGAGGAGAGAAGTAGCACGCACTAGAGTGGGAGTGGTTCCAGTGCCGAAATCGCGCTTTCTCTTTTCATACTAAGGGGGAGGAGGGCTTATCTTAATATTCCATCTTGTTTGTTAGCTGACAACTCCATCCATCTTGCTTGTGCTCATTCTATCACAAAAGAGATTTATTACTTTTGCCATATGGTGATCATACTTTTTTCATACAATTGGAAGGTCTACTGAGGGGGACAAAAACACGGTGTTTCATACTTTTGTCACTTTTCTTTCTGTCTCCACTCCACTATTCTTATCTTACATAATAACTTGCCTCTTCTTTAATTGATTGGAAAGCTAGTCAATAAAATGCCAGTGGTAAATCCATTGAGTAGCTGCTCATATCCAAGGAAAAGGCCATAACAAGGTATTCTCCCCAATCTTATTATCTTTCCCTTTCGAAGGTCAGACAAAACTGGTCAATAGGAGCAGGTGGGCACATAGCAATAATAAATGGCAACAAGGCTCAACAGAGCAGAGACACAAGAATACCTATATAGAGACATGAGAAATAATAAGCCAAGGAGATCTTCACAAAACGAGAATTCCGCATCCAGTTCAAGCTGAAGTCACATAGGGAAGGGAGTTTCTGCAGATGGAGAAAAGGGAGATAGCACACTGTGTGTGATAGGTTATTAGCTGGAGGATTGAGATTGGTATATGGCATTCATATAGTCATATGCCACTGAAAGCATGGAAAGACTAGGTGAACGGGCTCACCAGGTAGGGAAAGCTAGATATAGCCTCTCTTCCTCCACTTGTTTTAGGATTCACATACTGGTTGGTATGTTCATCAAGTTCTCGATTACTACTTACGGTGCCCACTAACTCCCTTTAATGGTACGCAGTCCCTGCCAATTTTTCGAAAGAAAGTGCTATCCACAGAGGGGGCTAGCGGAGGAAGTGCAGAAATCGCGTATCCGTCTTATCCTCGATGGAGTACAGTGGCTATAGAAAGAAAGGGAGAGTTCGATTGCTTGGAGAAGGTATTCTTGGTCGACGGTTTTTAAAAACCCTCTTCTTACCCAGAAAAAGGAAACTTCTTGTGGAATGATAGATCCGTTTGTCTTGCTCTAGCTAAGCAGGATTGAGTACAATGATGCTCCCTACCTATGTGTACCTCATACTTTTTGGGCTAGAAATGCCATATAGTTAATGGAACTATCCATTTTGCTTGATCTTGATTAGTAGATTGCCAACTTCTTCTTCTGATGATAGGAATCTTCCCTTTATTAGGTGGCTATTCCTTTTGTACCAAATAGTACCGTTTGTACCAAAGCAGCCAACAGCATATGTGCCTAACATGAGGGATGTTCACTAACTACTATGAAATTCAATGTTGAAATCGACCCCGGCCAATTTTCTTGAACAATGCCTTCCACTTAATTGCCTTATAGTTGGATGCAGAAGAAGGCATTTTCCTCTAACAGGATTGATTGCTAGCGCGGAAGACCCCTCAACCATTGCTCTGGTTGACTCGCCTTTCTACTTCTCTTATGCAAACAGATGTTGCGCTTTCTTTTGTCAATACCTTGTTCATCTATCTTTCTTTCTTCAAGGCAGGAAGTGTTTTATATCAAAGTAATATCACCCGCTATCTCAACGAAGTTTATCCCATAGGCCCAGTCAAGACTCTCAATAATGTACTACCTATAGCTAGCTCCTTGCCAACTTTGCATTATTTTTGATGGGATGGTCTTTAAGTCATGACATCTGTCTTCGCAGGATGAAGAAAACGAAAAAAAGATTGCATGCATTTATAGAAACATGTGTATGAGAGCTGAGTAGCAGCTTGAAGTATTGTCCACTTCATTTAGTTAAAGAGTGGATCCCTAACGAAAGTCAACTTGTTTTCAAAGTTTAGTTTCATGTAAGTTTGTGTCCCACGGGAATAACTAGCTGTATCAGTCAAATCATCTACAGCCGGTTAGACATTTTACTATACTCTATTTGCGAGGCTATTTGCCTTACTTACCAAGCAGGGGATGAGCTATTCATGAGAGTTTGGAGAGTCTATGTATCCATTGTTTAGCGTATGTTTAGTTACTCGAGTAGTAGGGGAATACTTATAGCCTTAACATTACGAATATACTAGGATCAGTGTTGCTAATGAGACGGGTATCTCAATCAGCAGACAGAACCTTTATGTATTAGTCAATTCTTTCTATGTTTATTGGCCCCATAAAGAGAAAAGTGGCAAAGAAAGCAGCCCTTAGACCAAAGCGCTTCAAGGTAGCTGATATGGAAAGAGTTAGTAATGCTTAATCCTGACATTTGACATATGTGCTTGGAGTAATGAAATTGTTTGCTTATATGGCACTCCTATTTCAGAACTTTCTAAGCTGTTGTTGGTATAGTGAGGATTCCTTTTGAGCAGGTAGGAAGGTAGGAGTACTATGGGGATGAATGATTCTTTTGGGCACTGCTTCTTTGATTACAGCAACAATAATATCACCAATATGAGCATATCAGTGATTACCAGCTCCTAAGACTCGAATACATATCAATTTGATAGCCCCGCTCCGTTGTTATCCGCTACATTCAAAAGGGTCTGAGTGAGATGGATCTTGGAAGTCTAGTTTTTGGTTGAGTAGTGATCTTGGGCACGAGTGGTTGATCGTCGCGGGCTGTGAATGGCCATGGAAAGGATTATTGATGTCAATATGTTTGATCGAGAAGATTGGACGATGAAAGACGGATCCTTTGTGGTTTGAATAATAGGCTGTGGTCTCGATATTGGGCTATGGGCTGATTGCTTTCTGTATGAGCCTCTTGTGATTGGGCTCTCGTGGGCGGATTACCCGATGTGTACTCATCTTCCAACAAAGAGGAGAGGACAGGGCTACTGCTGGTCCACGCATGAGAGCTCCTCTGTGTCTTTCCGGAAATTACTTTGACTCGCAAAGGTGAAACCAGAGGAGATTCAAGGCCCAGCTGGGAACAGCAAGCGTACAATCAATCAGTGTATGGAAGTTCGGTGAAGCTATATGAAAACAGAAGATTGAGGGGCACAATCAGGTTCTGGCTGAGACCCGCTATTGGAAGGAAGTCTACGAAGCGTCAATTCTAAGTAAGTTCGGGTCCTAATTTGGTTATCCCATTTTTCTAGCAACCGCTTTGAAATTATCACTCTTGTGCTTCGAGCTCTTTCCAAAAACAAAACCGCCCATTGCCGATACAACTACCCGGCTACACTGAAAGAGGGAAGCGAATAGCCTGAAGATTCTTTCCTTTGTTGTATCACTATCAGAGCTTGCGAGAGAAACCAAAAATACTCTCTTCGGTGACTTAGACTTACTCATTTTGGCGATGTCTGGCACCCGCGCTGGAAGGGATGAACTGTCTGAGTCGTTCACTCTGTGAGATAATGGATCTAACGTTAGGGCTTAGTTACTCCATCTCTCTTGCCGGCAACGCCGAACTACTTGAACCCGAGTAATTAGCTTCCTGAAGCCATGTCCATACTCTAAGAGCTAAATCGGGTGGTAACAAGGTTCATTCCGTAGCATGGGATTCTGTAAGAGCATCTCTAAATAATAGCTAGGCATCAGTTTGAGTCCGAGATTGAAAAGTCCTTCCAAGTTGACTATTTATGGAAAAATGGGTCCTGTCAAACTGTTGTGACTGGCATCAATATACGAAAGGCTTGTTAGATTACCAATACTATGTCAGCATTATCAAGACTGCAATCTATCACAATTTTTAGATGCTCTATATTTATAGATACCAAGAAAACATGATGATCTGTAAATTGAGGACTTGGTCCAGAAGTGAGAAAATAGGTGTGAAATTCCATGATAGGGTTAGCAAGAATTGTTTGGGCTGATTGAGGATATAGAGCTGATGGAACTACCTTTGCAAGGGCGCAAATTCACTTGGAACAATGCTGGGTCAACTGCTAAGTTAGACAGATTCCTTTTTACAATAGACTGGGGATTAGATGTTGTATACCCATGCTGTGGTGACTGCCCTTCCTAGATATGGTTCAGACCATGTTCCTTTGTTGCTGGAGTGTGAGACTGAACTGTTCAAAGGGTTTTCAAGTTTGAAAGATCATGGGTTTCAACAAGAAGACTTTATTCAGAGGATGGAGTTTTAGTGGCATGCACAGTTGTTAAAAGGAGAATTGGGGAAGCCTTTGGAGTACATTTACAACAAATGAGAAAGTGTTTTAGGGGGTGGAGTGCAAATGTGAATGGAGAGATTAGGAGAACAAAGGAAGAATTGTTGACCAGTCTAGATAAGTTGGAGCTTTTGCAGGAAAGAGAGGGAATTGGAGCAAGAGGAGTGGGAGTGCGTTGATTACTGATTTCACTGGGGTTCCCCTACCGTCTAGAGAGAGTTGTCGCCAGGTCCTCGAAAAAAGAATCCGCCATTCTTTTATTTGTAGGAAAACTCTGGAACATCTATAGAAGCGAACCTTGGCATGTATGTTATCTTTGACCTTAGCGGCCTTCTTCATAGGAAAGAACATTTCTCCCTTTTCTGCAGCGCATTTCTCCACCAGCATTGCATTGGCTTCATTCTTACCTATGATATTACCAATAGCTGATTCGATCGCAAGAGGAAAGAGAACAGCATATTCTTTTTAAGAACCCAAAGGGACCGGAACAGTCTAGTCTCTAGCTGCCTAAGAGCAACCCCTATTTGTCCAATCCAAAGTAAACCTATTGCCCAAGACCATCCCTCAATCCCTACTGTCCTAATTCTGCTCTACCTCTAGGACAAAGGAAAGGGGAAGACTTCCTCTAATAAAGGACGAGAGCAGAGATTTTCATTAAACCAAAAGCCAACCAAAGAACCGGAACCGATACAGTCGACGCTCAAGGAACCAAGACCAAGATAGTCATTAAAGCAATTAGAGTCGAACCGAAAGGACAGGCACCAACCATTAACCAGATAAAACCGTATTCAATATCAATAGCAGTGGATATTGCGATAATCCTGATATTGTGATAACCGATTCTTTATAACTAAAGATTCTTCCACTTCGCTTTCTAAGAGGGCATTCGATGCATCAATCCCCTTCCGCCTTGACTATTGGGTGGGATACCCTATTAAGTCATGGCATCTGTCAGTTCCTTGTCTTCATCCCATCGAGAAAGACTAATGCAAAAGATGAATTGAATTCTGGATCTTTCTTCGTGCATGAAATCGAGAAAAGTGCTTTCTTTCACAAGCATGATCACTCCATTTAAAGGGATGAAATCCCCTAACCGCATTTGAGGCGGACGGGAGGAAGGATGTATGATGAGGACATCAACACTGTCGATACGTCCACACCTACGCCGCCACTTACTCACGCTCGTGCATGTCAGCTTAATTATCAGGTGAGTTCGTTTCTAAGTTTGTCTCCAACTTATCTGGAGCATGGAGATCCATGCATGTTGTTATTGCTCAGGAATGATGGAGGAGATCAACTAGAAAAGGGATTCGCGCTGGCTGGAATCGGACTGTACAACAGTGCCAACTTGTGACGGCCGCCACGACTTCATACGAACTCCGATTTGGGAGTTCTAGTACTTCACGGAAAGCTTATCAAGTCTACTTTCCAACGGATCAAGACTCATGTTTATATCTGCTGAAAATCGTCCGCAATCATTGTTTTAGTGATGAGGGGTCCCTGTTTAAGGTGCTGCATCACCGTTTTTGGGCCGAAGGCCCATGTATCAAGTCGGGTCCATTAGGCATGCATCCTAGGCTTGGAGAACGACCCCAACACCCCTGTGGCCGTCATCCCATCCTATTAATACCCTTAGAGCCGCCACAAACAAATTGGGTTTTGTTAGATTAAAGTTAGCGTCGCTACTTTATCGTGTAATCCCGTGATCGGCTAGATCGCCGGTTTGCTCGTCTTCGGAACCCCACCGTTTGTTCTCTGAGTTAAACCTTTATCTTTTATTCGTAAATTAAGTTGCTTGTTCATCTTGTTCTTGCTAGTTCTCGATTGCTTACGGGAATAATTACCCTCGTGGTTGGGCTGATTGTGCATTCGTCGAGATTGCGAACAGCCTCTGGAGTTGGTGTAACAATTGCTAAGGCGCAACGTCCCTGGACGGTTGTAGTCGGATCGCCAATATCGCTCCATCCAATCGATTTATCCTCTCATCGGAAGATCAGGGCACCCACGTTCACATCAATGTAGGAATCTCCTTTTGTTTATTCAACATGCTAGCAGCGGATTTGCCGCCATGAACCTGTTGTCTATAGGAGCTAGCCAAGGAAGAAGACGTCTGAGAAGGGATGCTGAAAAGAAATGGAATCAGGTGCAAAGTCAGTAGTACTAAGGCTAGAGAGTTGGAATTGCTTTGTATAAGCAAGTGTAGTGAAGTCACCTCCATTCTCGATTTCTATTGCGACAGAGGGAGGTAATATCATAATCAAGAGAAAATCACGATTAGACTCAGTCCGGATAAAAGAATTCAATCCGAAGTTAGTCTTGGGATAAAGGCTTCTTTCCTTTGCTGAATCAGGAATAGCCGACTCCAGGTAAATGCTTTTCCCAGATCAAAGGCGATGACTAGTAGATCCGGGGGTACCTAGAAAGCGAACAAATGTTCCCATGGTCATGATTGTTGACTAAACTACCCTTTCTCTGATTCCCCTTGCCGACTTTAAATGAACTCATGCTTGAATGAGAACAAGCGATTTGTGACTTTGGTCCATGAATTCTAAGATCATGAATAGCAGATATTGCAACATATGAGATAATCTCTTTAACAACCGATTATACAACATCTCTCTTAGCTTATAGAAAGAGCGGAAATACTACAACCGATATTGCGACATCTAATCCAAACAGCGTATCAGCGGTTTTTAATGCTGGTAGCAAGAGCAACAATACAGTTTTTAATGCTACATCAACAAGTATAGTAAGCTAAATCGTACGTTTTAGTGGTAGTTCCAAGTGATCCGGATTTCCTTTTAAGCACTATTTGGATAATGGATTTCCTGTTTTTTGGAAGTGTTAGTCTCAAGCAAGTCCAAGGCAAGTAGAAGAATCTTTCTAAGAATCCTCTTTTTTAGTAGGGCTATGCTATATCGATTTTGTTTCTTCCTTGGTGAGGCTTTCTCTTCAGACAAAGAAAGCAAAAGTGAAAAAGCCCACCCTTCTAGCGTCAGTTTCTGAGTAATAATAAAGACAATGTCAAACCAGTTATCAAACTTGATAAAGGAGGATAGTTACAATAGAAAAGATCCCCTAGTCTATCTAGAAAATCCCCCCTTGAGCGAATTGCAGAGAAAAGTGCAATCCTAAGGTAAAACCCAGAAGTTGCAGTGCCAGTTTCTAGCAATACAGTATCAGTGAGCTTTCTTCTTCCTCGGGGATGGATTTGGAGTTTATCTTGGGAGTGTTCTTCTAGCTTGTCCTCTTCCCTACGGTTTTCTTGCATGCAGTCTCTGGGAGGACTAAGGAAAGATCCTAGTACTCCAGGTAGGGCTCTAGAGAAGATTCCCTGAAAGAGCTAAGATAACTAAATTGATTTACGCTTTCCTCTTTCTTTTTTTTCATATATAGAATTGGAACGATTTCCTTGCCTGTGATCAAACCTGAGTCTTTGAAGGTAGTGATAAAGCTACTCAAAATATCGAGCTAGCGGGGGGTCTAATCAGATCAATCGGTAGTTCCGTAATGAGTAGTCAAATACACATTGAGGAGACCCACCCTGGTTGTAAAGCGAGCCGTCCTTCCTTTCATTCGTTGCTTTGTCTTCGGTTTGATCTTAAACTAGACCTTCTCTCGGGACTGTGGTGGCGAACCTTACTCTCCTCGGTCAAGTGGTTGACCTGTCTGTCCAATAATTTGACAAAGTGAATGGGAATCCTATAGTTTGACCAGCCTGGGAAGAGTAGTCAGAGGCAATTCGTTAATATGGAGCTGTTTAAATCGGCTTTCTTTCCTAACTAATAGGAAAAGAGAGACATGCGAGTTTGACTCTCATTTTATCCATGTTCAACAGTCCTTTTCCATCTTGGTACTGTTGATTAGTACCGCTCAACTACGAGATGCTTGAAAGTCGATGTATCAATAATGTTCCCAAGAGTAGTATCGAGCCTCGAAACGGCAAGCCATGCTTCAAGCTAAGCCAGTATGAATCTAATTGATTGCTAAACTGAAGGAACGATCTCTGTCGAAGATCCTCATTCTGAAGTAGGTGCCTAGCTTTGGAGGGATAGGTGGGATCATACCTATTTGAAGAACATTCTGTAACACTTGTTTTTGAGTGGGAAGAAAAAGAAGCAACAAGCGAACAACCATCTAACCGTCAGTCTGAACTCCCAGGATCACTCCATCAGTAAGAAAAAGCTTTCGTTTCCATCATTCAGTAGTGGAATAGAATAGTTCGATGGTATTGATCGTCCAACCATTGATTGGAATGTCTATCATGATAAACCGTGTGATTTGAGCCTATCTATAGCTAGAACTGTGTGATTCTATAAGCTAAGCAGATGAGGCAACAAAGAACCTAACCATCCTCTCTGATTGACTTCATCAGAAGATTCCTATGGTTTGGTTTACCTTTCTTCTTTCCTTGCAACCTTGGATCAATATGGTTCATTCCTAGGCGATGCTCTTTCAACGGTTGATAGAAGAGGGGGACGGGCAAGGATGATCAGACTACTTGGTTCAGTTCGTTAGAGGTATTAAAAAACCCTTCTTTTTGGTCTTTTCTTTCTTGCCACCACTTTAACAGGTGCCACTGCAATGAGAACATAAGTTGCGGAATTTTTTTCTTTATTCTTTTTTGTTTTGGTGCGCTCTTCCTTTTTTTTGTATAGAAAGAAGGGTTCAGTGGGAGGGCAAGGGGTAGTTAAGTTTTAGGTTGGCTCTTTTTTTTCACTTACATTCTTTTTGGTGTAATTTAATAAAGAAGTAGCAATTGTTCATTTCATTTTTTTGCATTGGTAGTGATTTTTCATTTTCAAGGGCAAAGGGGGGAAGGGAAAGGATTGACCCTCAGGGATCATATTACTCCTGAAGACTGGGGGAAAATAGCAGGATTGGAAAAGTTTGAAGAGACTGAGGAAGACAAATCCATTGTCGAATCCTGCAGGGTGATAACATTGAGTAGTGGGGGCTGACTTCCACCCCTGAGAGCTTGATTTACTAGAAATCCTGCCGAGTCCTAGTGGGTCCAAATTCCGCGATAAGTTCCGAGAAATGGAGGAAATGATGCATTCAAAGTTCACAGAATTGCAAGAAAGACAAAATCATTGAAAGAAAAACCAAACAAGACCAGATGTTCCCTATTGTTATCGGGAACGAGACTAAATGTTCGGCTTTAATGAGATGGACCTTGATTCCTCTCCGGCCAGGAAAAGATGCGGCTCCTCTTTGTTCTACTACCTTCATCCTTGGGTGAAGCCAGCTGGCTCACCAAACAAGAGGCCTACTGTTAAATCATTGGTAACCATGCCTAACGGTCGGTCATCTAAGCTATCGGCCAAAGCAAGTGAGAGCTGTTCAAGAGTTGGGGGCATATCTTTAGCTTGAGTAGCATCCGCTCCCAAAATGTGAGTGAAGCTTTAAACAAAGAAGAAAAGCTACGAGTGGAACAGCTTCTTCTATTCCTTGTTGGCCTCCAGCTCCTTCTGTCCCTCAATCCCCTTCTCTGCCTTTTTATTATTATTATGCATGGCATGCTCCCTGTTCGTATCTTAACAGGGCAACCTTCTCTTGCAAACAATCCCTTCGTCGCTAACACCGGTAATGCCCCATCCCTTTAATACTCCCTTCAAGGAATTTCTCTCGCGTCCCTGTAGTGATAAGAATCCATTCTCGAATGGCTTTGCAGCCGAGGCAGCCATCCTCTTGCCAATCCTAAACAAAAGAAAGAAAAGCCCTACCCGCCTTCATTGGTTGAGTAAGGGGCATTTACCTATCAGTCCTAGTCCTAAGGCAATTGGAGCACTAAGCCCAATTACTGCTTTACTCCGTTAATTTAATTAGACCTCATTCTCCTAGTCCTATTCCTAATTGTTATTTCGGATTCTGTGCCTAGGTGGTATTATTCTTACTATTGAGTCAACCTCTTCGGGCAAATGTTGTCACTTCCTTTATTTGAAAAAGAGGGGTCTAGAACTACAGTGATATGATACCTTCTTCCCTTGGTCTGGGTAGGTAGGTTATGTAGGCTACAACTGTTCATAGGTTGTTCGATCGCAAAAGGCCAAATAATCGATTACTAATATGCCGGATATTGCCAGGAGGCCCTTCTCCCTATGTTTGACTCATCCTAGATGGGTTCACACCTATCGATTCCGGTCAAAGAAAAAAGCTTTTTCACGGCATCCATCCCATCACACCAATCTACGCCAAGATAAAGAATGCTAGGTTGCCAGGAACAAACCCTGTGATTCAAGGTTTTGCCTAGAATTGCCTTAAAAAAATGCACCCCACTAATTGATCCCTCTTTAGGGTAGTATAAGTACATCCTCGACTATAGCACGAGTAGAGTCGAGTTCTCATACTAACCTAAGAGCAGATATGCCAAAATATTTCCACGTTCAAGCAGCTAATCAGTAAACGACTTCTCCGTAACAGTTTGAAGATTGGCTCGCAACGCAAGACTTCCTTTTCTAAAAGAAGAAAGAACTAGACTTCTATAAGAAGATTTTGATAATTGTAGATCGTTGAATATCATCTATTTTATTAGGTAACTACTTTAGCTGCTCCCGAAACTGAACCATCGTGAATAGAACTAGCGCTTAAGGGAGAGTAGAATCTGTTAGCAAGTCATATTCAATCACCCGGACTTCTCCTTCCTAGATTTAGATAGCCCTGATTCTTTCTTGGATTTTAATACACTTAGCCGTGTACGTATCTTGGCTAAACTCGAACCTATGGTTGATCCATCCATACTCGGTAAAGAATCAAAAAGGTACTTGAAGACAACTTTGAATGGGAGGAGGTTTTATTTTTATCCCACCTAACCTGATTTTCTTCGTTCTCAGTCCTTATGGTCCATTGTAGGATGATTTTTCTAAGGCCTTGAATTCGTTGGCAAGGTGATTAGGGTCCTCTCCCTGGTCCTATCAAACCAGTGACTTCTCTCCTAGGATTGAATATGTTTTACCTTTCCCCGATGGTTTCGCATTCCAATGTGGGTAAGATTCGCCAGGGATGAGCGGCTTATTTAGCCTATGCGAAGCATGAAGCATAAGAGAAGAGTGTAGTGAAGCAAGTGTAATACTTGTAGCGAATATAAGTAGTGTCAAAGCCTACACTGGCTTAGCTCTGCAAATGTTTTCAGGATGAAGACGGTGATACAATACCACTCGCCAGTGATGATAAGATTCACTCATAGAATAGGTGGAAGATCCATCCAATTTTCTATATAAATTTATTTGTTCAAAGAAAAGACGCCTAAAAATCATTCAGGGAACCTACTCTTGGTATCCTTTACCATATTCACGTTCCATATTCACTTTCTTTAGTTCAGACGCTATCGTACCTCAGGGAAAAAAATTTCTATCAACGATTCCCACCCAACTCTAGAATGACTCTCCCCTCTCTCCCTTAACATATCGAAGGCCTCTTATCCGTCAACCGCACCTTATTTGCTCAGACTTCCGAGGCTTGCTGGATGATGCAGAAGGGCCAACATCAGAGGATCAATTGAATAACCAACTCTCCCGCCCTGCTGCCGCTACTGCTCGAAAGCCAACAAATGCACTTGCTCATCCCAAGCATCACTTTCCACAAATAGTGCCCAACGTGTGTCCTAGCTGCCGAGGGCACTCCACTTGAGGAGGTAGTTTTTGAATCTGATCTTTTTGTTTGCCCATAAGAGCGGGACGGTGAAGTACCAGTAGGGGCAAGCCTAGAATTCCATGTGCGCCTATTCCACGGACCCCCCCCCCCCCCACCCGGGTGAGGATTAGCTCCTATGATTTGCCGATGGTAGTAGGATTTCCTATCACATTGATAGAAGGGAAGGTCATCTACTAATATAATAGTTAAACAGAATAAGATTAGTTACGAGGACACCTGCTAACTATTAGTAAAAAAGCAATAGTTGGGCCCTAGTCGATGTGCTATTATTTGGAATCTATAGCTTTTTGGTCGAGTAAGAAAAGGAATTAGTAGTCTATCAGACAGTCTAATTCGTCTTCTCTGAGCTCATGCAGTGAGGCATTAAGAAAGAGCTACAGCTGCTTTGTCAAGAGAATAGAAAGAGCTGCTCATCAAGCAACGGATGGTCGATCGAAGGGATTGCTTCGGGCGGTGGTGTCCTTCGGACCAAACCTTGGGACTACCTGTGACCAATTTCAATAGCCCGAGCTCTAGAGATGAGACCTTTTATTCCTTATGTTAATATCAAGCTGGAAAGCTAGCTTCAACATCTGGTTATCATGGTTCTTTCTCCTCCTTTCCGATCGCTTGCTCTCGTGCTTGCTACTGATGATTCACTTGTTTAACCTAACCTTGAGGAATCACTTCGCTCAGATGAAAGGCAAACGAGCTTTTCTGAAGGGCTTGTCCTCCCGTTGGTTGCATCGCTCGTGCTCCCTATTGAGGGATCACTCGCTCTTCTCCCTCTGGTTGGTGCTCAAGGAAAAGCTAATTATAAATGACCTAAACCATTACCCCCCGGTCGTCTCGCTCGTGCTTCCCATGGTGAACCACTCACTGTCAAAGGAATTGATCCAAAGCAAAGTCCTTCAATTTACTTTTCTAAATACTAGAAAGAAAGTGCGAAGGCTAAATAGTGATCTCATGTCTGTATCAATCATCTGCTACTCGCATTGACTACTGGTCCTTATGATGAGTGAGTGGGGGTTGCTCAATTGACTACAGTATTGGTGTACTCTATGCTATCTCCTTTATGAGTTACTATCGACTTTCTCCATATGCCACTTCTATGATGAGGACATCAACTCCAACGATACGTCCACACCTACGCCGCCGCTTACTCGCGCTCGTGCACGTCAACTTAATTATCAGGTGAGTTCGTTTCTAAGTTTGTCTCCAATTTATGTAGACCATGGAGATCCACGCGTGTTGTTGTTGCTCAGGAATGATGGAGAAGGTCAACAAGGAAAGGAAAGAGATCAACAAGAAAAAGGATTCGCGCAGGCTGGAATCGGACTATACGATAGCGCCAACTTGTGACGGCCGCCACGACTTCATACGAACTTCGATTTGGGAGTTCTAGTACTTCACGGAAAGCTTATCTCCTCACATTCTTCATCTACTGCTGCTGCTCCAGATCCAAGTGTCGACAATAAATATAGAGGACCTATCACACGAGCACGTGCACGGGAAATTCCAAACAAGGTGAATATGTTCCTAAGTACTTTTAATTATCATATCCGTGAGAATAGTTTGCTTCCTAATAGTTGTACCTTGCTTGTGCTTAGGTTTGAGGGAGTTGCATCATTGGAGATTGGAAAACTAGAGGAGGAGCTTGCTGGCCCAACGCTATGTCTAGTGGCGGCGTCCAGATCGCTGCATGGAAAGCACGGTGAAGTCTGCATCAACCTTGACGGCAAGCGTAACTATTTGCAGGAGTTGAGCAAGATCTATTCGTATTGGTCCAATTGCTTAATGGGGAAGATGGGTTCCTATTACAAGTGGAGGAGGACTTTACCTGAAAGGCCTACACGAATTCAACCCTTCCCTCACAAGGAAATAGAAGCAAATTCAGATTTGGCCCAACTTGGACTCGGATTGGCTGTTGGAGCAGTCCAAATTAATTCGGCCCAAACGCCCTCATACGGACTCCAATTTCAACGTTTGAGTACTTGTTGGAAAGCTGACATCGAGCCCGATCCAGATTGTACTTAGGGGCAGATTCGCTATGGTTAAGCCGCAATGACCGAAACAATCAGCCGCATGTAATCTGTAATTATCAGATTGAGTCCTAGTTTGTTTCCAAGTGTTAGGGATGTATATATGTCCATGTACTCGACCAAACCAAGAGAGACCACGTTTATTCAGATGCAAACATTGCTCTTGTTCTTCTCCTAGGGTTTGTGCCGCCGCCGCCAATCTAGAGAGGAAAATTGGGAGTTCTATCAAAGATTGTTCTTGCTTTTCCTTCTAGGGAATTGAGGGTTCAATAGGTCCACCCTTGCGTGGTCCAGTGGATCAATCTATCAAAGCGTGTGGTTGTGCGAATTTGAGGTGAAAGGTGTGTTGCACAGGTAGCGTGTTGTTCATCCAATTCGTGAGATTGCACGGTGTATCCAGATTCTACGTCGAGAAGGTCGGGCGCTCCCCGTATCAAGTATGCTGAGTTGGCATGCTCTCTTTTGAGCGGGGAAGACTCCTGGGAATTCTGTGCTGTTAGCAAATGTATACACAGAAGCTCAGATGCCAGAAGAAGTTTACCGAGTTAAGAAGCTTATAGAAAAGCGTGCATTGCCTAAACTTGCTAGCTGTAGCTGGATCAAGGTTTGCAAGAAAGCCTGCGGCCTTTGTATAAGCTTACAATACTGACATCAATTGAATAGAAATCTAAATAGCACATCCAACTAAAAAAACCAATCTTATCCCTTATTTAGAAGCCATCCCAAGGTCCCAGCGGTCGTTGGCTAGCACTACATTCCATAAATTTCATCCTTTTTCTTTTTCTGCTTTTTTTCTCCAAGGTTTCTGACGACTGTGCGCCTAGCTCAGTAACCAAGTAATACAGCTTTCGGGAGTGCTCTTAAGGCTTTGGGGAGGAAAGATACAAAAGCTCATTTTATTCTATTTTATGCCGCGGACCTGGATCAGCACATTTTATTACAACTTCTTTAGGAGTATGACATAGGGGGAGCTAACGAACTTCTTCGCGAAGGTTAAAGGAATATAGGTATTTCTGGGTTTTCTATACAAAACTAGTTGTAGTATAGTTCCTAAGCCCGAGGCCTAGGTGATAGGAGCAGGGGTGGCCTGATCTTTCGGTGAGTTGAAGATAACTACGATTTGGGAGAAACGTTGACGACCCGACTACAACCGTACAAGACGTTGTGTTGTTGCGCCTTAGCGATCGATACACCTCTCCGAGGGTTGTTGATCGTGCCGGTGCAAATCAACCTTATTCCTGCAAGCAAATCGAAGAAACAAGCAAGAACAAGATAAAAGCAATCTAATATTGCAAATAACAATTGAATACAAATGATAACGTGGGGTTCTGTAACAGGAAAACGGTGATCAACCGATCACGGCTTTACCCGGAAAAATAGCAATGGCTAAACTTTAATCTAAACAAAACCCAATCTATTTGTGGCGGCTCTAAAGGTATTAATAGGATGGGAGGACGACCACAGAGGTGTTGGGATCATTCTCCAACCCTAGGACGCGTCCCTAATGGACCCAACTTGATACATGGGCCTACGGCCCAAAAGCGGTGACGCAGCACCTTAAACATAAGATCTCTCGTCACTAAAATGACAATTACAGATGATTTTGAGCAGATATGAGCATGAATCTAGATCCGTTGGAAAGTAGACTTGATAAGCTTTCCGTGAAGTACTAGAACTCCCAAATCGGAGTTCGTATGAAGTCATGGCAGCCGTCACAAATTGGTGCTGTCCTACAGTCCAAATCCAGCCTACGCGAATCCCTTTCCTTGTTGATCTCCACCCTTTCCTTGTTGATATATGATGTGAGCAATGGTTATATATGCCTCTTCCTGTACCTAGCGTGCCTTGGGAGGATATTTCAATGGACTTTGTTTTAGGATTACCTCGAACGAAGAAGGGGAGAGATAGTGTTTTTGTTGTAGTCGATAGATTTTCTAAAATGGCACATTTTATACCTTGTCATAAGAGCGATGATGCTACAAATGTTGCTGATCTGTTTTTCAGAGAGATTGTTCGATTACATGGAGTGCCCAATACCATTGTTTCAGATCGAGATGCGAAGTTTTTAGTCACTTTTGGTGCACGTTGTGGGCAAAATTGGGCACCAAGCTGCTGTTTTCTACTACTTGTCATCCCCAAACAGATGGACAAACTGAGGTTGTCAACCGCACGCTATCAACTATGTTGAGGGCTATCTTGAAGAAAAACTTGAAGATGTGGGAAGAATGTCTACCACATGTAGAATTTGCTTACAATCGATCGCTGCACTCTACCACAAAGATGAACCCTTTTCAGGTCGTATATGGCTTTACTCCTCGTGCTCCTATTGATTTATTGCCTATCCATATTTCTGAAAAAGTGAATTTAGATGCTAAGAAGCGTGCTGAACCAACTCCGAGATGTTATTGACCCCGCTGGCGGCGAGATCAACCTGAACACGATGTTCAATTCCTGCAAGCAATAGAAGAACTAGCAAGAATAGGGCGTAGGCAATCTGATATTGAAATTTGAATGAAGCATAAATTGTATTGCGAACACAAAGTTGGGATCACGAAGCTGTCTTGATAGGTGGTCGTCCGACATAACTGAAGAACAGAAGTTTGCACAGGGGCTAAACCTAAACTCAACGAAATCCCAGTCCTAGCAAGGGAGGTGGTGGCTCCTAAATTGGGAGATGACCAGGGGCACCCCACGCGCACGCCTAGGGTTACAAGGCCCATGGGTCCAAGTGGGGATGGCGCAACACCCGTTTGACTCGGACTCAGGAACCAACATGGATTATTTTGATGATTACAGCCGGCTCAGATGGAATTTGAAGATGAGGTTAGATCCATTGGAAAATAGACTTCATAAGCTTTCCACGAAGTGTAAGAACATCCCAAACGGAGTCCGTATGAGGAAGTTATGCCCGTTTGAACTTGGTACCATCGCAGCAGTTCGAATCTGATTGCAGAACGAGTCCATCGCGAATTCTTGCTTGACTTTGGTTCCCTTCCTTCATCCTTTCCTAGGTTCCTAATCACAATTAAATCATTTGCATTAGGTAGCGGACTATTCTCAATAATATATGAACCTAGGAATGAATTCACCTAGTAATTAAGTTGACGAGCATGAGCTCGAATAAGTGGTCCTTGTGGTGAATGAGTTGTATCCATGGAAGGGATGTCCTCATCACTTAGGTAGGTTCCTACTATAATAGAGCCTCTTGTAGTTCCGCCATTGTCTTGATTTCTAGTTTCATTGCAGCTCTTGGGAGTGCCCCTACATTCGATCCTACCCCTCCAATTGCAGGCTAGTTTTCTTCTGATGATAGCGTGCCAGACAAGCGTTGAGTTTTCTACGTAGGTCTTTCCCATGGAGGTTTGGGCTAACAATAAGATTATATTGTAGAGCGAAGATAGATGGATTTATTTCAAGGTTACCCCCTCTAGGCTTGCTTTTTCTTTTCTCGTAAACGCTTTTTAGATGAGATGTTTTGCGAGTAATTTTTCTCATGGGAGCCTAGAGAGAGTCCTTGGTCCGAGTGGATGAAGTGCTGGAAGATAAAGTGCTAGTGCTATATTTATCGGATTAGTCGGATTCTTATATGTATGGCTGCTCAAAAACTCTTATCTGGGGATTCGAAAGTCCTGGTTGTTCTTTCTGTGGTATTAGACTTATCTGCATCACGATAATTAGAAATAATTCTAACACAGCTCGGCTCCTCCCTCATTGCCCTAAAGTCCGTATGTGTCTTGTCTCTTTGAAACCGGAAAGAAGAGGGATTTCCCAATTGTTCTTTCCCCTAATCGTAATACCCCAGTTACCCGCCTGTAGGCAGATCCATCCTACCAAAATCAAGTGAAAGAAGCCCTCTGACCCTCTCTTCTTTCCCCTCCCCATACCCATCAACTACTAGGTTGTGGAGAGGGCCTCGGTATCTCTATTTGATATGAGAAACCTACAAATCATCTTAAGAAATTTCGTATTCCCCTACCCCTTCCTTCCTCAATTCAAAGTGAACGAGCTTGGCTTGATTATCTTCATCCAATTTTGCCATTAGAAGACTATCAAGTTCTAAGCGAGCCAAATCTGAATTAGGTATGGTATTGGTATTCACTCTCTCATTTAAGAATTTAGAAAAATATGGACTTCGATTCCTGTCCCGTTAGCATCTCCTATCCGAGAGTTGGGATAACTCCGTTAGTTTCGGTCGGGACCCGAACGGTAGTGGACCTACAACCCTTGCTTGTGGACTAGCTGTAGAGCTAACCTTTGATCTATTGGTTTGGTGGTTGATACGAGAAATGCGAAAGAACTCAACTACGGAATGAGGGCGACCTGTGAAAATACCTTGATTTCTGACTCATGCCATTAAACTCTTTCTTGGCAACTTGGACAACTTATAACGATGTTTGTCCCACATATCAGACAGAAGATCGGGTTAAAAAATTCTAAAGCTTTCGTCTCAATTCATATTTAGCCACGAGCAATCTACGTTTGTGATCTCGTATATTTTTCTTCTCTGACATCTTACTTAGTTTCCCCCTCATCTTTTAGCAAAAAGCCACTCCACAGTAGTAAAGTCTCGTCTTTTGTATTGGCTGAAGTGACAATAGTCACATTGAACCCTTGAATATGCTCGAAGATCTCAAAATGATCTTCCAATGATGAGGACATCAACACCATCGATACGTCCCCACCTACGCATGGAGAAGGTCACCAAGGGAAGGGAGGAGATCAACAAGAAAAGGGATTCGCGCAGGTTGGAATCGAACTGTACGATAGCGCCAAATTGTGACGGTTGCCACGACTTCATACGAACTCTGATTCGGGAGTTCTAGTACTTCACGGAAAGCTTATCAAGTCTACTTTCCAACAGATCCATACTCATATTTATATCTGCTCGGAATCGTCCGCAATCATTATTTTAGTGACGAGGGGTCCCTGTTTAAGGTGCTGCATCACCTTTTTGGGCTGAAGGCCCATGTATCAAGTCGGGTCCATTAGGGATGCGTCCTAGGGTTGGAGAACAACCCCAACACCCCTGTGGCCATCCTCCCATCCTATTAATACCCTTAGAGCCGCCACAAACAGATTGGGTTTTGTTAGATTAAAGTTAGCGTCGCTACTTTACCGTGTAATCCTGTGATCGGCTAGTTCGCCGGTTTGCTCGTCTTCGGAACCCCACCTTTTGTTCTCTTGAATTAAACCTTCATCTTTATTCGTAAATTAAGTTGCTTGTTTATCTTGTTCTTGTTAGTTCTCGATTGCCTACAGGAACAATTACCCTCGTGGTTGGGCTGATCGTGCATCCGTCGAGATTGTGAACAGCCTCTGGAGTTGGTGTAACGATTGCTAAGGCGCAACGTCCCTGGACGGTTGTAGTTGGATCGCCAACGTCGCTCCATCCAATCGATTTATCCTCTCATCGAAAGATCAGGACACCCACGTTCACATTGTTCCGAGGAGAATTCGCAAAACTCCGTTTCCATAAAGAATTTGATGGAGTTTTCCCGTATTTCGACCGGAGAATCTAACATAGACATTGCTATCAAGATTCTAACCAAAAAATGGTACATTCCATGCCCTCGGAGAATGCTTTGTCGTGCAAAGTCATGACGTATCCAGTGTCTTTTTCGGACCCCAAGAATGGATTGGATTGAAACGACTTTCCTTTTCCCACTTTAAAATAAGGGCCCCTTTGTGTCTGTATGAATCTCTGGCCGCACAAAATCTCCATAGCCAATTTCCAAATTGGATTCTAAAATTAGAGGCCAGCTTTTGGTACTAATCTGATTTTCAAACAATCCAGGAACTTCCGTAACATTGGCATGAATTCAGTTTGAGCAACAGATCCTGACGTAAATACATCTTCATAATGAAAATGGAGTGGAAACATCATGGCTTTTCTGCTTTTTTTTTGAGAATGAGCACTGTGAACTATCCGCTTCAAAAAGGATAGGTGATCGAACCGAAACCAATGTCAAGTACGAGTTATTAAGCGCCGAATCCAAATAAGTGTACTTCCTTTACGCTTGATGTAGGATTTACTTATTAATATGAAGTTCACTCTTCTGCTGACTTGAGCCCAGACGGGAAGCGACTGATTTCCAATTCTTCTTTGCTAGCGCTTGACTCCTGTGGAATTCCATTAACAAGCTTAAAGGAAAGCCTTTTATTTTGTTTTTTTGAGATACTAGTTATATTATAGGTTTAAGTTCGATATTGTTCACTCCGTGGGCCGGCTAATTAATGAAAGTAATTCCTGGAGGGGAATCAATCGAAGGGATTGCCTGCCCATGCTACAATTCCTTACACAAAACCCCCCGTCGCTGGGGACTAGAAGCTAAGCTGCCTTCCTGGCACCACCACTATAATGAATGGCTCAAACAAATAGGAGATGAGAGAGCCCTTGATCCTTTCTAGAATAGAATATAAAGAGATATATTCTGCCCATCTATCTAGAAAATGAAAAGGAAACTAATGCCACTGATAGGAGGAAATACATAGACCATACGACCCGCTTACCACTTCAATTCAATGACGGACTTCACTGATCCGATACCTAAACCTAGCTTGCAGAGAGATCGATCACAAGCATGTGGTGAACCATACCGGGAGAAAAGCACTGAAATTTCACCATGTCAAGCACAGGTCTCACTCCACAAGTAAAGTTCGATGAGCTCTTAGCAGACCTGTGCCTACTATCTACTAAGTGTGTGCTAGGGAAAAGAAAGCAAGCTGAGCAGTTCTCCACTCTGTCCGGTGACCAAGAAAGCTTAAAGAATACCGTAAAGTGATCACATACCGATTCACCATGTGAAAGCGGGGTTAAGGTAAGGGCAAGAAAGACTGGCGCCGAAAGATATGTTTTGAAGAGAGAGATCCGCAGGCTAAAATCTTGAAGGAAGGACTGACTGAAGGAAGGAACAGACCGTAGCAAAAGCCGAAGAAGATGCGAGGCCAGCCCTACTCTAACTTGATTAGCTACTAGTAACTAGGATTGATCAAGCAGTCAGTCAGCAATGCGTACTTCTTTCCTAGTTGAGTGGATCTGCGTAGCAGAGCCCAATCTTCTACCACAAGCTCTGACGTACTTGATTCACCCACGTAAATAGACAACTTGGATAAGGGCTTTCATCCCATAAAGAGAAGTGAGTCCACATGTTGGCAAATGATTTGGAATTGGAACTGGCCACAGAGGAAACCTAAGCCCTAACTCCCATTCTTTCTATCTTACATCGCCAATTGAACCCTGGCTATAGAGTCACAGGTTTCTAATTGCAATGGATTTATGTTTTCTTTGGCTTTTCCATTCGCTTCGTTCAACCCTGATCTGGATAGATAGCTCGGCTTCTATTAGCTGAGAATGGTTTTGTCCAAGGAAAGGTTTCACTATACAACAACAATGAACTCACTTCTGATCAATTGGATGAGTCAGTAATCATCGATGCAGATTCGTTAAACGATATCTGTATTATGAGTACCTCTTCTGAACCATACTGCTCTTTGGTAAAATAGTCAGAATCAGTAACAAAAAATGAGTTTCCTTCTTCAATCCATCAGTCACATCCACCCTGCTGTCTCAATCGGGTTGAACTGTATTTGGTCAACTATAAGAAACTGGTTGGTAAAGTCAACGGTCCTATTCAAGCATTGGCGCATAACGGGAGGCTAGCTCAGTAGAAATTAGTTCTTTAGTTTAGGAGTGAATGCATCTCCAACTAGCCAACTGAATAAACACTCCCATCTTTTTTGTAGATAGTCTGAGTTCAAGTTACTGACTTGCTTCGGCTTTCTTTCTTCGAGTTAGAGTGCCCAATGCTGATATTCTCAATGCCTTAACCATAATGGGGCAGTGGCACATTTCGTTTAGACTTCATCCTTTATACCTTATGGACATGCAGAAATGAACGGATACCATTCTCCAAAGATAGTAGCTTAATTAGCTTAGGTTTCAATCCTAAGCACGAGAAGAAAAACAAAAAGCATTGGACTCCAGTATGATAGGGCCGGACCTTCAATGGTCCTTTATGTCTGAAGCGGATGTGGGCGTGGTAAACCGAATCTGAGCCGTGTGCACTGCCAGGCGTTGGAACGCTAATCGGAGCACATAGAGTGAGCGGTGGCAAAGCCAGTCATCGCGGCGTGTGTGTATTCCCCCGAGAAGAGCTTTGGGGTAATCCGCGAGGCAAATCCTGTTTCATTCAAACGTGACATTCTTGAGATGAGTTTTTTTCCACGTGCGGGGATCATAGACAGCAGTACCCCTTGTGCTGATCACTATAGCCAATGAAAATATATGACTTTTTTTCACAAAGGATTGCCTTTGGCCACACCGTCTTGATCAAAGAGCTCGGGTTACACAAATCTCCTTCTTTTGTGTACTGGAACAGCTACCGCTTCCTAGAACAGCACTAATTTACTGCTCTATACTAAAAAAAAGAAAGAGAATAGCTGATGAGGACATCAACAACATCGATACGTCCACACCTTTGCCACCGCTTACTCGCGCTCACACCTCGTGCACGTCAACTTAATTATCAAGTGAGTTCGCTTCTAAGTTTGCCTCCAATTTTTTATGTAGACAATAGAGAGGCCATACGTGTTGTTGTTGCTCAGAATGATGGAGAAGGTCAACAAGGAAAGGAAAGATCAACAAGGAAAAGGAAATTCGCGCAGACTGAATCAGACTATACGACAGCGCCAATTGTGACGGCCGCCACGACTTCATACGAGCTCTGATTTGGGAGTTCTAGTACTTGCCACGGAAGCTTATCAAGATCTATTTTTTCCAAAGGATCCAGATTCATACTCATATCTACTCGGAATTGTCTGCAATCCTTATTTTAGTGACGAGAGATTTCCTATTTAAGGTGCTGCGACATCGTTGTTGGGTCGAAGGCCCATGTATCCCTATGGTCATCCTCCCATCCTATTAATACCTTTAGAGCCGTTACAAACAGATTGGGTTTTGTTAGATTAAAGTTAGCATCGCTACTTTACCGTGTAATCCTGTGATCGGTTAGATCGCTGGTTCGCTCGTCTTCGGAACCCCACCGTTTGTTCTCTGAGTTAAACCTTCAATTTTTATTTCGCAATTAATTGTTGCTACGTTCATCTTGTTCTTGCTAGTTCGTGGGAATTGACATCTAGCTCAATGGCAGGAACAATTACCCTCATGGTTGGGCTGATCGTTGCATTCCGTCGAGATTTGCAAACAGCCTCTAGAGTTGGTGCAACAACAATTGCTAGGCACAACATCCCTGGAACGGTTGTAGTCGGCTTCTCTGCCTCCAACGTCGCTCCATCCAATCGATCCTCTATCCTCTCATCGAGATCGGGACACCCACGTTCACATCAATAACCATTATTGCATTTTGAAAGTTTCCCCGGCTGTATCTAATATCACTTCAAGAAAATGACCCGCGAGAACCGCGCGGTGAAGAATAGAGACCTCTTTTTTCTATATCGACATATCAGTTGGAAAAATCATAGGCAAATTACTACTGTCAGATCTGGAGAAGAACAAAACAACAGAAATGGTTCTCCACTTTACTACAACTCAGAGGGGATGCCTGCTTGCATTACATTACTACTCAATCATTGGTTTTTGCAAGAGTATGTTGCGTTCTTCTTATAAAGCAGAAGAAGATACTTCGAAAAGAACAAAGATAGTTTTGGGGGTTTACCCGATCCGCAAAAGTAGCTTAGGCAGTTCCTTCGCTGAAACACAAACAGAAACAGAATGAAGAGGTAATTTTGTTTCATTTCAAATACGTTACTTCTTTTGTCCATGAAAGAAGCGGGGCACGAAGAGAGGAAAAGCCGAAATCTTCCTACTCGAACAAAAAGTCCTTTTTGTTACAAGTCTTCTTTACATAGTAATTTCGAACCTATTAACATCTCTAGATCCCCGTTTACTAGGAAAATAAGAATCAAAAGGATCTCCAACTACCTACATTCTAATTTTGGAGGTGACATCATGATTGTGAACCTATAGGGTGGGTGTCCTATCTTTCGATAGGAGAGGATAAGTCGATTTTGGTGCAGTGAACCGACGTTGGTGATCCGACTACAACTGTCCAAAGACGTTGTGCTTTAGCAACTCTTCGTTAACCAACTCCAGAGGCTATTCGCAATCTCCGACGGATGCACGATCAGCCCAACGCATGAGGGTAATTGTTCCTGTAAGCAATTGAGGACTAGCAAAAAAGTAACGATGAACAAGCAACTTCAATTTGCGAATAAAGATGAAGGGTTTAATTCAAGAGACAATCTCAAACAGTGGGGATTCCGAAGACGAGCAAACCGGCGATCTAATACCGAATCACGGAATTACACAGTAAAGTAGCGACGCCTAACTTTAATCTAACAAAACCCAATCTGTTTGTGGCGGCTCTAAAGGTATTAATAGGATGGAGGATGACCACAGGGTGTTGGGTCGTTCTCCAACCCCTAAGGGACACGACCCTAATGGACCCAACTTGATTCATGGGCCTTCGGTCCCAAAAATGGTGACGCAAGCACCTTAAACAGGAAACCTCTCGTCTCTAAAATGACGATTGTAGACGATTCCAAGCAGATATGAGCATGAATCTGAATCCGTTTGGAAAGTAGACTTGATAAGCTTTCAATGAAGTACTAGAACTCCCAAATCGGAGTTCGTATGAAGTCGTGGCGGCTGTCACAAGGGTGCTGTCGTACAGTCCGAATCCTGCCTTTTGCACGAATCGCTTTCCTTGTTGATCTCTCCATGCGTAAGTGTGGACGTATCGATGGTGTTGATTGTCGTGTTGATGTCCTCATCCATCATAGAACACTAAAACTATGGTATCTTATGGACCTAACTTAGATCACATCCCTCACGACATAAGATTGAAACGATCCAACCTCCTCTTCGAAGTGGAACGGACGTGGCCAAAATATATAAAAAAGATCGGCCTAGTCACTCATAGGGGCATATCTACCCGGGTAGAGGATAGTCTAGATCCATTTTTAGATAAATCTCTCCTCTATATAGATAGGGGTCCCTCATAAAACGAAATATATGGAAAACGTTGCATTTTTTACTACTACTTACTATTTTCTTAGACTTTTTCAAGGAAACATCGTTTTTTCTATTTTTACTGAATTGGTTGGAGCATAGACGAGCAAGCAGAGCCCAGGAAAGAGGTCAGATCGTCATAGAGCAGTTAACTATAAGTATAAGACTGCTGGCCTGAGAGAAAGGCAGTCTCTCTCAGGAAACATGGCCTAATTTCTCTTCTTTCTTTTCACACGGGCAACAATTGGGAATAAAACAGACCATGAACATTGAGTTTCAAATGTAAAAAAAAGGTATGAAAGACTTTATTCTTTGAAAAAGGAGGATAAGAGAATGAAAAGATTATTTTTTGATGTTATTATGTGTTATTTACTACCTTTTGGCTTTGGGGAAAAGTTTTCTACTTTTGAAGTTCTTGACAAGTCCCCAAGTGGAGGAGATTAAGAGGTCATTAAAGAATTCTTCCTTTTAGTTCTCTTCGATGTATCGATCATGCATTCCTAACCACATAAGCCAGGGGAGATACGCCCATAATAAGTATATTGATTCCTTATATTCTTATATATACCCATAAGTTTCAATAAGATTCCGTTATTACCATAATCCAAAGATTGAGTACATTTGTTGTGTTTAGCAAGCTAATACTAATAGGATGTGTGTTATCATGCGGAGCAGTTATATATTTACATCATCGTTGTTGTTGGACCTGTGCGATTTACCTCAAATTGTTTTACAACCATATTTTAACATTTTCTTTCTTTCTATACTGTCATATATGTTAGTTGGGATTTTTCTTGTATGGTTATCACTACCCGTTGGTAATAACCATGCTCTAGCTGTCTGACTAGAGAGCGACAACGTTAATATGAAGAGTTCTATCTCTTCACTCTAGATCTTTTCACATCTAATGCAAATCGTTGCACACACGAAGGGGAATAATATAATGAAGAGAGTGAGAATAGTTGTGAATCAATGAGTTGATCCTTAAAAGAAGAGAAAGGAATAATATAAATGAAGATAAGAAGAATTGCCGGGAATGAGACTAATCTAGTAAAGGGAGAGGAAGGACTGTCCTCTCGGGGAGGATTCTCGGAAGCTTAATAATACGGTCGCGTAGCAGAGAAGAAAGGCCCAAGCTATCATATTAGGCAGAGCAATGTATCGGGCATGCGAAACAGTGGTAAGAAAGTTAAGTAGGATCAGTATCAACTGATATCTTTACCTTTGGTGAACAAGCGTAGCGCTGTCTCATCTTTCTTTCTTTTGGTGCTGTACTTGGTGGCTCCTTGTCCCCTTGATTTTGATACCGTACTTTCCCTATTCGGTATTCCGAGAGGTCTGGCCGGATTGGGTTACAGCCTTATCTGTATAGGAGTATCAGAATGCTTTACTGCCTTAGTGAAATTTGCTGCCTGTCTGGTTTGTCTGGGACAGGGTGCCTTTTGCCTATATGATTATCAGGCTTCCTTACTTATACTACTCTTCTAAACCACGTAGGGCGAGGGTAGGGAAATTCATCCCAACCAATAGCAGTGAGTTAGCTATAACTACTAGGCCTAGAGTAAAGTAGTAGGGCTTTCTGAGGAGTAAGCCTAATTCCGTTAATGCAGAAAGATCTTTCCCAGATAGAAGAGTACCAACCAAAGAAGCAGAAGCAAGACCTCACTAGCCATGGAGCACGAAGGTCCCAAAAACGCATAGTTTCCCCTCCAAAAAAAACCTCTCCAGAAGTTTTTACCGGTTCTCTAGGAAAGTATGTTGTCTTTCAGAAACAATTAGGGATTTCAACTAATCCTTTCCGGAGAATTAGACGGCCTACCCGAACAGGCTTTTTATTTGGTGGGTAACATCGATGAAGCTAGCATGAAAGCTATAAACTTAGAAGAGGAAAACAAATTGAAAAAATGAAACTAAATCTTTATGTACTAACTCCAAAGTGAATTATTTTGGGATTGTGAAGTGAAAGAAACCATTTTATCTACTAACAGATGCCAAATTGGCGTATTACCAAACCACGCCCCCATTAACACAGCTGTAGATATGGGTCCCTTGAGAATACGCCTCCTCAACGATCAATGGTTAATGGTGGTTCTGTGGAGCGGTTTTGCCAGAATAGTTAATAATGCGATCATCATTTTAGGAAATGATGTGGAACTAGGTAGTGACATTGATCCAGAAGAAGCTCAACAGGCACTTGAAATAGCCGAAGCTAACATGAGTAGAGCTGAGGGTACGAAAGAATTGGTTGAAGCGAAGCTAGCTCTCAGACGGGCTAGAATACGAGTCGAGGCTGTTAATTGGATTCCCCCATCTAATTGAAGACAACCCAACGGATTCGAGAAAATAGGAGAACAGTCGCCTGACAAATAGTTGGTTCAATCCGATTCAGGTACCAACCTAGGTGCCTAATCAAATAGAACCTTTATTGATTTGCTAGTTGATATGGTATATCCAGCCCACTAAATGCTAGGCGTAATGAGGATAAGGGCCTCCAAAAAAATTCTTTTCATTCTATGAACTTGAAGGTGTATGAAGTCTCATAGTCAACTCTTGTAGCGGAACGATAGAGACTCTATTTCACTTAGGTTGATTTAATTTAGGCCGGAGGCAGACCTAAGTCAAGGTAATCCTCCTTTGAAACACTTTGGTATTGCTCCTATGATGAGGATCAGCCTAACTCCTCACATTCTTCTCTACTGCTGCTGCTCCAGATCCAAGTGTCGCCAATGCATATAGAGACTATCACACGAGCACACGTGCATGGGAAATTCAAACAAGGTGAATCTGTTCCTAAGTACTTTAATTATGATATCAGTGAGAATAGTTCCTTGTGCTTAGGTTTGAGGGAGTTGCATCATTGGAGATTGGAAGACGAGAGGGGAGCTTGCTGGCCCAACGCTATGTTTATGGCGCGTCTAGATCGATGCATGGAAAGCACGGTGAAGTCTGCATCAACATTGACAGCAGGCCTGACTATTTCCGGGAGTTGAGCAAGATCTATTTGTATTGGTCCAATTGCTTAATGGGGAAGATGGGTTCCTATTACAAGTGGAGGAGGACTTTACCTAAAAGGCCTACACGAATTCAACCCTTCCCTCACAAGGAAATAGAAGCAAATTTGGATTTGGCCCAACTCGGACTCAGATTGGCTGTTGGAGCAGTCCAAATTAATTAGGCCCAAACGCCCTCAATACAGACTCCAATTTGGACGTTTGAGTACTTGTTGGAAAGCTGACATCGAGCCCAATCCAGATTGTACTCAGGGGCCACCAGATTCGCTGTGCTTACGCCGCAATGACCGAAACAATCAGCCGCATGTAATCTGAAGTCATCATATTGAGTCCTAGTTTGTTTCCAAGTGTTAGGGATGTATATATATGTCCATGTACTCGACCAAACCAGGTCAGACCACATTTATTCAGATGCAAACATTGCTCTTGTTCTTCTCCTAGGGTTTGTGCCACTGTCGCCAATGTAGAGTGTTCTGCCAAATATTGTTCTTGCTTTTCCTTCCGGGGAATCAAGGGTTCAATAGGTCTACTCTTGCGTGGTCCAGTGGATCAATCTATCAAAGCGTGTGGTTGTGCGAATTCGAGGTGAAAGGTGCGTTGCACGGGCAGCGTGTTGTTCATCCAATTCGTGAGGTTGCACGGTGTATCCAGATTCTACGTCGAGAAGGTCGGGCGCTCCCCATATCATCCTAGATAGATCATAATACAAATAATCAATCAGAGCGCAGGGAGCCATCTCATTATCTTACTGTAAAGAAAAACTATGGTGGACTAACTGATCTTTCTATCAGTTGATAAAAGAGCCGAATGCAAACAAATGCATGTTGGGTCTTTGAAACAGTTCGAATCATGTCGATAATAATCCGTTTGATCTCTTTTACCGAGAAGGTCTACGGTTCAAATCCATATAGCCCTAATATATACGTCTTTTTTTTTCCATTTGTGGATGGATATCTTATGTTTCCTTTAGTATAGTTTGCTTTTCCTTATTAGTAGACTCGACGGCCTATTCCGACATAGAATAGAGATAAAAGCATTACCATAGGCTCATTCATAGAAAATCATAGGGAAGAAAAAATAATTTTGATCAAATCAATAGAAGTGAGTATAAACTCCCTTACCTGATTTGCCTCCTTCAAATAGGATATGCTCTAAGTCCCTAGACTTTCCTATAATGACTGCAACGATTTTCTCCATTTTGCAAATTCCTATTTTGGTATTTTGGATTTCAGGACTTTTAGCCCTGGTTAATGAAGGAAGGACCAGAAAAGCTTTTTTGTTATGAATCGGGTATAGAACCCATGGGGGGGCTTGGTTACAATTCCGAATACGCTATTACATGTTTGCGCTAGTTTTTGTTGTTTCTGATGTGGGAACGGTCTTTCTCTACCCCTTGGGCAATGAGTTTCGACGTATTGGGTGTATCCGTTTTTATCGAAGCTTTCATTTTTGTGCTTATCCTAGTTGTTGGTTTAGTTTATGCATGGCGAAAAGGAGCCTTGGAATGGTCTTAAGTGAATTAAAAAAAAGAAGGAAAAGATTCCATTGACACATTCTGTATTCTAAGACAAGAAAAAAGAGTAACTAAAGAATAGTACTCTTTCTATTGTTCATTTCCTATGAATCTTTCTTCATTCACTTCATTGAAAAGATATTGTGCATTTACTGAATTTCCTGTCATAGATAGTCTAGTGAAGCTAGCTTACTAATGCCAAGATCTACTACTCACCAAAACCTATCCTTACTAATACACGGCTCTATGATATTCTTATTATTTTATTTCTATATTTACTCATATTCGAGTTTCGTCAAGCTATACTTTAGAGAAGGAAAGTAGGACCACTTGCCCATAAGAATAAGACCGAACTTAGCTACCTGTAACTGTCCCAACTGCCCATGTGTACTAACCCCCCGAAATCACTTTCCCTACTGCTACGTTGAAATGAAAATGCCCATCTCCAACCCGCTTAGTTCGACCAGACTCTCAGACATATGATTATTGAGTTAGCCAAGTGAGGGGATCGTTTAGTGTTGGGAATATGCCCTAGAGGTAATCATAGAGATGATGATATTGTGATTGTATCCATGATATATTATGGGTTCATTGAATATCCATTAAAGACAACTTGTATCGATTGGCAATTATGTGAATTGTTCGTGAAACTCTTTTACTTGTATGGTTATTTTAAAGTTGTCCCTGATCAGAGTTTGTGTGAGGACACACATGAATATTAGATCAGCACATGTATTAGTTGATGACTATGTTTCACAAGTCATAGACATGGAGATGTCAAACTAATAATGTGGGCACATGTGTGACATGGAGCTGGACTGACCCAACATGAGAAATTGTAATTATCTCTATTCACATCATGTACGTTATGTCCTTAGACCTGAGATTGTTGTATGTATTCAAGATGTGAAACGACCTACTCAGGGACTATCAAACGCTACTCCGTAACAAGGTAGTTATAAAGGTGGTTTTCGGGTTTGTCGGGAAACATGCTGTGAGACATAAACAATCAAGAAGGAATTTGCTCCTCTCTAAGTGAGAGAGATATCACTGGATCACTCTAATGATTAGATCAAGAAATGCATGGCCGTGCTTGGGTTAAGTGTTAACCTAAGAGTTGATCCAAATATCGTGAGGCAAGGGAATAACAAGTATGTGGTTTGTGGTGGTTCGTCTAATATGATCTTAGCGTATGCATAGGAGTTGACACGCCTTGCTAGAGGCCGCTGTCAACTATTGGTCGAGTAGGAGTACTCGGGCCATGTCTATGCGTACGTGAACCCATAGGGTCGCACGCTAAGGGGTTGGGAAACCTAATTTGGGTTGGACCCGAATTAGACAAGGTTTAAGGTCACTAATGGGCCTCCAACTCGGGAGTTCATTAGGACGCCTATAAATACAAGGGGTGGGCGATGGGGCTAGGTTAATCCACGCCATTTGGCAGCCGCCGCCGCTCCCACGCCCGCGCCTTGTTGCACCTCGCGGACCTAGCAGTCCGGAGGCGTGACGCTTCCTCCCCGTACGTGTGGATACCTCGGAGGTGCTGCATCTGGAGCACAAGGACGAACCGCACGAGAGGGACGGACGGACGACCTCACAACTGCACGGCACTGCTGCGACGCGTACGACTACATCGAGTCGATTCCGCTGCACCTGCGCGTCTAGTGGTAATCCCGTGATCTATAACTAGCAGTAGTTCCTGGTTTATGCGGTCGAAAATTTTGTTTTCTGGCTAGCGTAGCATCCGCATAACCTTACATTTAGCCCATCAATAAAGCTATTCTCGGTATAGAAATAGATAAGAAGAGCTCCAATTAGGGGCAGGTGCAATAAGGAAGGTAATCGATTGATGAGACCCATCGGAACTTCAACTTTCAGTGACTATACGTTACCTGCCTAGAAACATGTTAGGTCGTGTCTTAACATTCCGTTCTAAGAAAGATCCACCTCTCCTCGACTACCGAGAACCAGCCTTCTTTCTCTAACTAGAGGAGAGTCTTGACTTTGATCCGATGAATTCCTTATTTGTTGTGATGATTTCCTTGCTTAGGTCTTATTTGTTTGATGATACTATTTGCTTTTTAGGTGGGATGTGCACCGGCTCCCTTAGCCCTCGAGCAAGTAACCAATGAGAACATTCGGGTAAGCGCTATATATGACTTTTCCCATTATCGAATTGAAGTATGACTTTTCCTATTATCGAGATGACGTCTTAACTCAAAAGTACTAACTAGATAGGAGGCACGGGAAACCCGTGCAGCCATTTTCTCGCTAGGTGATGATTGGTTGTTTTGTTGTCGAAGTCAGTATTGGAAACAAAGTCTAGGTATCTGGCTCCTTCCGAAGATAGTGCTCTGGTACCTGCTCCTCCAAGAGGAACTTGATAATCTAGGGTGGACCGCATAACTAGTCAAGTGCATTTGCCTATACCACAGGACAGGGGTAGAAACTAAAGTAGAAGAGTGCAGAGTGCCAACCAGTTCACCACTTTGGTTTAGAATTTAGGAAGAGAAGGATTTCTATTTGATGGAGCCCAACGCCTGTTAAAAGTGTCCTTGCCATGATAAGACGCAGGAAACGACCCACCTACCTGATGCGACGTTCGGTCCCGATCTTTCGATGGAGAAGGTAATCACGATTGGTGGGAGAAACCGACGTTCACGGCCCGACTACAACTATCCACGATGTTGCGCCTTAGCGACCGATACACCGATTCCAGAAGGTGAACGCGATCTTGTGGAGCGCTCAACCGGCCACGAGGGCTCTCGTTCTGCAAGCAATCGTAGAACAAGCAAGAGCGAGTAGAACAAGCACTGAATTGCTAAATCAAATATGAAGTTTCAATCTGAAAATACAAGAGCTGGGTTTCCAATAACAAGAAAACAGGCAATCTAGTCGACACGCGCGCTTCAAGCGAAGTAGCAGTGGCTAAAACTTCAATCTATCAAAACCCAACTGTTCATGGCGGCTCTAGAGACATATAAATAGATGGAAGGACGGTTCTAAAATGGGTATTGTATCCCTTTTTCCTCAATCGTCAAGGAGCAAGAAAACGTATGCGTATGGCAAGGGAATGTGCTTTCGAACTCAATCAAATTCACAACACTAGCTTGTAACAAGTGTTAGTGTTACAATACGATGCTTTTCATGGATTGGATTGGTTTTAGCAAGGATAGGATTTCTGTTCCTCTAGGGGTATACAGCAAAGGTTGACGGTTCAATTTCCTATTACCGATGCCATATTTAGGTAGCTTTCCTTTCAAACAAAGGTTCGTACTTCCCATCCATCTGGGTACTTCAAAAGTATTTTCATCAGTAAGGACTGGTGTGGAGCTAAAGGATTGATTGAAAGTTGGAATCCCAAGTGGAGTTGAAGGCCATACCTTAGGCTCTTTCTATCGATACTTCCACTTCTTCGAAACACTAGCAATTTTATCGGATTCACAGTCCCGGGGTATATCCTATATTGAGACAAAAGCAGATTCAATAGTAGGCTATTCATGCAATCAATCCTCTTAGAGGAAGGAGAAATAAGAATAGAGTAAGGACGTCCGCCTAGTAGAAGTAGAGGAGATGGTTGCTTCGGAGTAAACCGAGTCTCGGTGTATCCTTTGTCTGTTCAAAATCGATATTTTTTCACATAAAAAGAGAGATTTACTTTACTTAAGTACACTTGAATTCTAGAAAAGTCCTATCGTCGATAAATTCACCACGGCTTGTCCTTCAACGAAGCACTGTTCACCCGAGGCGGGAAGCATTGTAGGTGAGTAGATATTAGAGTTTTGGGTATACAAGAAGCCGCGAGGAATCATTATATAGTTTTTTCATCTGGTAGGTCTTCATACTTATCATGCCTGGAACTTTAACTAGAACGGGGCATTCCTCAACCGAAACAATTAGAGAGCTAGTTATTCCCGCGGGACACGAACTTTTCGTAACTACTTTTCGGTAGAAATACGGACTTCTTCCTATCAAACTGCTTTTGCCCAGCAATAATAGGCAAGACTTGATTCAGGTCAATACAATACTCTTCTTCGAAGTTGCAAGCTTGGTACACAAGCATAAACTGAAAAAGAAGTAAGACCAGGTACACTGCTAAACATAAGTATAAAGAGGTGGAAGGCCGGCTGTGCTTGTGCTCACCTACAGGTCTGTCCTAGCATACAGTATAGAAAAAGACTGTTTCTTATTTGTGATTTGTCTGAATCGGCATATATTAACTAATACTACTTTATCCAGTCAATAATTAATTGAAAGGTCATCTTTAATAAGAAAGTGCATAAGCAAGCAAGGAACGGAAGGCATGCTATACACTACTAGAGTCAAGAAATAAAACTACACTACAAACCAAACTACTTGAGTAAGAATCTATTCTTTTTGCTTATTCGTAAGCGCATGAAGAAACTTATTTCACTCTAGCAATGAGCATAAATAGTTGACAACATAGTTGTATTAATCCTCTTCCAACTACATACACGGCTATAATCGTTATATATTCTATTATTTTCTATAGACTCTTCTTTCTGCATCTCTTTTCTTTCCATTGTGAGTAAAAGGGAACAGCAGTGGCTGAAGTATGTTCATTGGTATCATACTGTGGCAGTAGATCCTGGTGTCTTTCTTTCAGCTTTCAGAAGCACCTTTCGTCTCTCGTAGCTATAAGGAAGGCATTCTTTTGACACTGGACACTCAAGGAGGTGCTTGCCTACTAAGAACTAGTCCCACTGTCTATTACTCGGGTGCTGAGGCAACTAATAAGAAAGAAGCTTGGAAAACCGTCGTCCATCGCCCGAGCCTGCTCAGTACGGCGGCTCGGGTTGCCTGGCGCTCTCCCCAGGCCTTCGGCAGGTGCGCTGGCCGGCCAAGTTCCCGCTCAGCTTGCTAGAAAAGTATGATGGCTCCGTCGACCCCACGGAGTTCTTGCAGATCTACACCACCGCCATCCAGGCGGCGGGCGGCGATGAGACGGTGATGGCGAACTATTTCCCCGTCGCCCTCAAGGCCCAGGCTTGCTCCTGGATAATGAACCTCCTCGAGGGGTCCATCTACTCGTGGGAGAATCTCTGCCACCAGTTCGTGGCAAACTTCCAGGGCACCTTCCCGCGCCCTGGGACCGAGGCGGACCTCCACGCCCTACACCAGGGCAGGGACGAGGCGCTGAGTCATTTTCTGTAGCGCTTCAGCCAGGTCTGCAACACCATCCCTCACATCGCCCCCACGCGGTTATCCACGCGTTTCGCTCGGGCGTGCGTGACCAGCGCATGCTCGAGAAGTTGGGCACCCGCAACGTCCAAACCGCGGCCAAGCTGTTCAGTCTCGCCGACCTCTGCGCCCGCAAGGAGGAGGCCCGGGCGTGGAACAAGCCACGCCCCGAGGTCCCCGACCAGGTCCCCGGAGAGTACGGCGAGACCTCACGTTCCACATCATGGTGGAACAGGAGGAAGCGCCAGAAGGGCCAGGAAGGCGCCGAGAACTTCGCTTTGGCGGCAACCGACGGCCCCCGGGGCGGCGTCGCCCGCCAAGACGCCAACAGCGGCAAGCGGCAGAAGGCCGCACGTGCGCCGCCACCACCGGCTTCGGGCCGGAAGTGGTGCTCCGTCCACGAGACGGACCATCATGACCTCACGGAGTGCCGCGCTGTCCAAAACTTGGCCGAGCGCACCAAGAAGTTCCAGCAGGAGCGGCAGCAAGCCAAGCCCGCTCCCGATTCGGAGCAGCCTCTCGAGTTCCAAGAACCCGAGAACGTCCTCGCCACCCTCGACGGCGGGGCGCATGCCCACTCTTCACGCCGTGGCTTCAAGGCCATGAAGCGCGAGCTGTTGGCCGTGACCCCGGGCCCAGCGGCGTCCCGGAAGCTGAAGTGGTCGGACACTCCGATCACCTTCGGCCCCATGGACCATCGCTGGGGAGGGGCAGCTCGCCCTGGCTGTCTCCCCCACTATATGTAACATCAAAGTGGGCCGCGTCCTCGTCGACTGGGGCGCCGCCCTCAACATCCTTTCCCCCGAGGTCTTCGAGAAGATCAAGGCCCCGGGGATGAACCTTGCGCCCTCGTTGCCCATCATTGGGATTACGAAGGGCCTCACTTGGCCTCTCGGCTAGGTCTCATTGCCCGTCACCTTCGGTGACCGCGGCAACTTCCGCACCGAGCGCGTCGACTTCGACGTCGCCGAGTGCAACCTCCCGTACAACGCGGTCCTCGGGTGCCCCGCGTTGGTGAAGTTCATGGCGGTTACGCACTACGCGTACCTAACCATGAAGCTTCCGGGCCCCTCGGGCCCGATCACAGTCCACGGGGACGTGAAGGCCGCCCTCTTGTGTGCCGAGCAGCGCACGGCCAACATCGCCCCAGCAGCTCCCGACACGGCGGGCGGCGCGGGGCCCTCGCTGCTCCGTGCCCCCAAGCCGCGCATCGTCGCCACCGACGCGGAGCTGGGCAAGGAGGTCGTCCTCGGCGATGACCTGTCCCAGACCGTCAAAATCGGCGGTTCGCTAGACGACAAATAAGAAAGCGCGCTCATCGCCTTCCTTCGGGCAAACTCTGACGTCTTCGCCTGGCAACCGTCGGACATGCCCGAGGTCCCCAGGGGGGTGATTGAGCACCGCTTGGCCATCCACGCGGGCTCGCTCACGGTGCGGCAGAAGGTACGACGACAGGCCCCGGAGCGCCAGGCCTTCATTCGCGAGGAGATCGACAAGCTTCTCGCTGCCGGCTTCATGCACAAGGTCGTCCACCCGAAGTGGCTGGCCAACCTAGTCGTCGTCCCCAAGTCCAACGGAAAGCTGCACATGTGCATAGACTACACCGACCTCAACAAGGCTTGCTGTAAAGATCCATTCCCTCTGCCCCGCATAGACCAGATAGTCGACTCCACAGCGGGGTGCGACCTCTTGTGTTTTCTTGATGCCTATGCGAGATATCATCAGATCCGCATGGCAGAGGAGGATGAGGAAAAAACTTCTTTCATTACCCCCCAGGGGGCCTATTGTTATGTGTGCATGCCTTTTGGGTTGAAAAACGCTTGTTGTACTTTCCAGCGTGCTGTCCGTGTAACATTTGAATCGCAGCTAGGTCGCAATATGGAGGCCTACGTCGATGATTTGGTGCTGAAGTCGCGCGACCGCGTCACTTTGCTCCACAACTTGGCCGAGACGTTCAGCAACCTTCGATGCACGAGGATGAAGCTAAACCCGGAAAAGTGTGTCTTCGGGGTCTCGGCCGGCAAGCTCCTCGGGTTCCTCGTGTCCAGCCGCGGCATTGAGGCGAACCCGGAGAAGATAGCGGCAATTGACCGCATGCGCCCCCCGACGAGGCTCCGGGAGGCCCATAAGCTGACCGGGTGTGTGGCCGCACTAGGTCGCTTCATTTCTAGGCTTGGGGAGCGTGCCCTCCCCCTATTCAAGCTACTCAAGAAAACCGGGCAGTTCACCAGGACGGATGAGGCAGATCAAGCCCTTGCCGAGCTCAAGAGGTACCTGACTACGCCCCCTGTCCTCGTGGCACCGGCACCAGATGAGCCCTTGTTGCTCTACATCGCGGCAACCCTGCAGGTGGTGAGCGCGGCGCTCGTCGTCGAGCGCCCCTTGCCAGACAGGCACGCGGCCCGGGATCCGCCTCCCGGGCCCGCCACCGCGGAGCCTGAACCCGGGCAGCCTCCCCAAGGCGAGTACGAGTCTGGGGACGCGGCGCCTGGGACAATCTCAGCATTTTCACAACCAGACAGGAGCGCGACTCGGGATCTGCCTCCTGGGCCCGCCACCGCGGAGCCCGAACCCGGGCAGCCATGCCAAGGTGAGTGCGAGCCTAGGGACGTGGCGCTCAGGACAATCTCAGCATTTTGATAGCCAGATGGGACGCGATTACCCGGACAGCATCGCCTTAGTGAGAGCGGGTCCGGGGAAGTCGCCCCGATTCATTTCATACCCCAGCCCGGGCCCCCGGGTCCCGGGCACCTACTAACCACATTCTAGCCCGGGCCCTCGGGCCCTGGGCCCATACCTGTCCCCGGCAACGAGAGCTCGCTCCGTCCCGGGGAAGGGGAGCCCGTGCCCCCGGCACCTGTCAGGCCAGGATCAGGGGGCACGCAGCAGAAGCCGGTGTACTTCGTCAGCGAGGTACTCCGCGATGCCAAATCGCGCTATCCCCAAGCACAAAAGATGCTCTACGCGGTCCTCATCGTGTCCAGGAGGCTTCGCCACTACTTCCAGGCACACAAGGTATCCGTGGTTACGTCCTTCCCCCTCGGGCAGATATTGCATAACCGGGAGGGAACGGGCCGTGTTGCCAAGTGGGCGGTCGAGCTCGCTGAGTTCGACCTCCATTTCCAAGCGCGCCACGCCATCAAAAGCCAAGTCCTGGCGGATTTTCTGGCGGAGTGGACGCCGGGGCCCGAGCCGGACCCTGTGCTGGATGCCGGATTCCCGGCCCCCGAGCTGGCGCCCGATCTACGCCTCCACTGGACAATGAACTTCGACGGCTCCTACGCCAGACAGGCTTCTCGCCCCAGCGCCGGGGCCGGGGTCGTCCTCGTATCTCCTGCCGGGGACGAGTTCCGCTTCGTCGTCCACCTCAACTTCGGAGCCACCAACAACATGGCCGAGTATGAGGGCCTTCTCGCCGGCCTTTGGGCAGCGATAGCCCTCGGGGTGCGACGGTTGTGCGTGCAGGGCGACTCCGAGCTCGTCATCAACCAGGTGTCCCGGGAGTACCAAACCCTGGACCCCCAATTGGCCGCGTATGTGGACGAAGTGCGGAGGCTTGAGCGCCGCTTCGACGACCTCAGGCTTCGTCATGTCCCTCGCTGTCACAACCTCGCCGCCGACGAGCTCTCAAGACTGGCGTCCTCGCGGGCGCCGGCCCCTCCGGGAGTTTTTCAGGAAGCCCTCGAGGCCCCCTCGGCAGCCTCGTTCGGGATTCTGGGGGCCATCCCTGAGCCCGGGCCCGAGACAGAAACGCACGCCCAGTCCTAGGACTTGGTCCTTGCGGCCGGACCCAGTGCGCCTTCCTGGATGGGCGAGATCCGGGCATATCTTCTCCGAGTGCATCTCCCCGAAGATGACGCGGAAGCCGAAAGGGTGGCGCGCTTGTCTAAGCGCTACGTCATGGTAGATGGGGACCTCTATCGGCGTGGCGCCAACGGCATCCTACTCAAGTGCATCCCGCGCGATTCCGGCATCGAGATCCTCGCCGATATTCATGAAGGGGAATGTGGCAGTCACGCCACATTCCGATCCCTGGTCGGTAAGGCTTTCCGGCAAGGATTTTATTGGCCCACGGCCTTGCAAGACGCGTTCGACCTCGTCCAGCGCTGCCGCACGTGCCAGTTCCATGCCAGGCAAAGCCACCTGCCGGCGTAGGCACTCCAGGTGATCCCCCTGTCCTGGCCCTTCGCGGTTTGGGGACTCGATATCCTCGGCCCTTTTCCCTGGGCAGTCGGGGGTTATCAACATCTATATGTAGCCATCGACAAATTCACCAAGTGGCCGGAGGCATTCCCTGTAATCAAAATCGACAAGCATTCGGCGCTCAAGTTTATCCGGGGAATCACCTACCGCTTCGGGATCCCCAACCGTATCATCACCGACAACGGCACGCAATTCACGAATGAGCTCTTCGGCGAATACTGCTCCGATGTCGGCATCAGGCTCTGCTTCGCCTCTCCTGCCCACCCTACCAGCAATGGGCAGGCTGAGCGGGCGAACGCAGAGATCCTACGGGGCCTCAAGACAAGGTCCTACAATGACCTCAAAAAGCATGGCGTCAAGTGGATCGACGAGCTCCCGGCGGTCCTGTGGGCAAATCGTACCACACCAAGCCGGGCGACCAGGGAGACCTTGTTCTTCCTAGTGTATGGGGCCAAAGCCGTTCTGCCGTCGGAGCTCACATTCGGCTCTCCCCGGGTATAGCGCTACAGCGACGACATCGACCACGACAACATGCAGCTCGACAACCTCGACTTCCTCGAGGAACGAAGGCGGCGCGCCACACTCCGCGTTGCTCGTTACCAGCAGAGCCTCAAGCGCTACCATTAGCGTAAAGTTCGGGCCCGATCACTCCAGGTCGGGGACCTAGTTCTCCGCTGTGTCCTCACACGTGTCGGAAAGAATAAACTTTCCCCTATGTGGGAAGGCCCCTTCCTGGTGATTGGTGTCTCCTGACCGGGCTCGGTAAGACTGGGCCAAGAGGACGGAACCCCGCTTCCTAATCCATGGAATATCGAGCATCTTCGCAAATTTTATCCATAAACGTATCCTGTAAGTTAAGGGATGCTCGGGCCAGCGCTGGTTTTTCTCCCAATCTCGGCACTGGCCGGGGGCCCCCATATGTATCCGCCTTCATATATAGCTTTTCATTATCCTCTCCATTCTCGTGCCCTTTGTCCTTTTCTCTGTGTTGCGTTCGCGGCGGTCTCCCCCTGGGGGCATAATCGGGCCGCGCCTGTGCGGTGGCTGGGTTTTGCGCATAATTATTGGTTCTCTACCGGCGAGCTACCGTATACCCTCCTGCTAACCCCGGACATTGTCTAAGCCCCGGGGCCGCGGGTGCGCCCCTCTGCGCGGCGCCTGGGCCCCCGCAGGCTTGCGGTGTCCCGCCTGGTTGGCTTCGGGCTCGGTTTTTCCGCCGCTTGGGGACATAATACTTGTGCGCAATGCTTTCCCCCACACGGTCGTGACCGCGAAGAGGCCCTCGAGAAGTGGCAGACCCCACGGTTCGTAGCATGGAATGGACAAAGGGACGAGCCAAATACTCTCACAGTTCATCGTGTGCAGATTAGATCCAGCCTCGGCAGGCTTAAATAAGGTACTCGGGGCTGCACCAGTTTTCTTTCCAACCCTGGACGCAGGCCGACGGCCCCATTCCAGATTCGTTTCCGATGCAATTCTCGACCCAGGGGCTGGCAGCACTCCTGGCCCTGGGGTTGTGCTCGCGTAGCCACACCACGCTTTTCAACATCCAGATACGTAATCTTATTCAACTTTAAACTTCGCTCGAATTTCTATCCTTTCCCCGTTTGTACGGCCACGTGTTTTGCTCTCCTCGGCCCTGGGGGCAAAGCGGAATTTGCCGAAGCCGCGCGCGTGGACCGCTGGGTTAGTGCTGCCCCAGTTGCTGAGGCCTAATGGCCGGGTCATGGACCGCGCCCCGGACACTGTCGAAGCCCCGGAGTCTCGGGCGGCGCCCCCCATCGGGCCAGCCTAGATTCCCGGGGCGGGCAGCGGTGCCCGGCCTGGCCAGCTCCACCCCGATCACCGCCAAGGCGCCAGGTGCCTCGCTGCCTGGCGACCCCAGGCACGGTCGAGGTCGGTCCCCGAGAGGCTCCCGGCGAGTCAAGAGGCATGAGCTTAGCGCTACGGCCGTACCTAACCCACGCGGGACATTTTTTCGGGTTTTCTCCATTCTAGCAGTCTATTCCTGCGGCCTCGTTGCGCTCCCTGGGCCAACGGTGCCCGGGGGCACGGAGGGCCCCTGGACCTGGAAGACGGAAGGGATCGAACCTACGGACGTTACTGCTCCGTGAAACTCGCGCCCAGTTCCTCGCATCTCCCGAACACCGAGTCCCCGAGCCGGCCCCCAGGCCGAGCGACTATCACGTCCGCTACCCTCGGGGACCGAGCTCCCGGGGCAGGCAGCTACCCCAGGCCACGGAAGAGAGACTTAGGCGCTACGGCCGTTCACGGCCGTTGGCGCTCGGAGCCAGACGGCGCCGGGTACTCGGCGTCCCCGGGCCCGGGGAACCAGAAAGAAAAAGAAAAACACCGCGTCTCCGGGGCGCGGGGCCCCGGATATAAGCAACTTCCAGTACAATAGGCAAAGGTACAAAAACGCAAACATAGTTATATACACATAGGAACGTTTTTCTTTGTACAAGATAGGTGAAATCAAAGCACAAGCATGCGCGGAGGACAGGAGACGTCGTCGCGCGGGGGGAGATCACTCATCATCCTCGGACAAGACCCCAGGAGGCGTTAGAAGGGGCCCGGCCTCGTCGTCGGATTCGTCGGTCCCCGGATCCTCGAGGTGCTCCCCCCGATCGAAGAACCTGGCCACTGTCGCAGTGGCGTTGGCCACAGCCTTCCGAGCCTCTTCTTCCCTTTCGGCGGGGAATCCCTCCAGCATCGAGGCCAGGGAGAACTCCGCGTCCCGCGCCCGGTAGCACCCGAGGACGTACTCCGCCACCCACGTGGCGAGCTCTGTTCCCTCCTTCTCTAGGACCTCATGAATTCACCGGGGGAGCGAGTCCAGCGTGTGCAGCAAGTCACCGAAATCCACCAGCTCCTGACCGACCCCGGTGGGCCCCTCGGGCTTTCGTGTAGGTGCCCGGATGCCGATGCGCTTGAGACACCCCCGGACCCGGGAGCCGTACCGCCCCAGGCAGCCCGCGATCTCGCTCTCGAGGTCCTTCCGGAGGGCAAGGCTGTTTCGCGCCAATGTCAGCCGCTTCTCTACCCTGGCCAGCTTCTCGGCTGAGTTGGCCGCGCTTGACGATGACGGGGAGCCGCTTGACGCGGCCCGCACGGCGGCCCCGCACGCCACGGCCTCGAGGTCGGCCGCGCGTTTCCGGGAGGCCTCCATCTCCGCCTGCCGGGCCTCGGCAGCCTTCACCGCCGCCTCCTGCCGGGCTAGGGAGTTCTCCTTGTCCTCCAAGGTCACCTCTCGCGTCCTGAGAGCCTCGGCTTTGGCGTCCACGTCGGCGGCTAGCATCTTCGCCTGCTCTGCCTCGCGCCGGTGGTCGGCCTCCCGCTCTTCGAGGTCTTCTTCCCAGGACACTAGGCTCTTCTCTTTGCTCAAGAGGCGGCTCATGCCATCCTGGACCATGGCGCCGGAAAGCTTGGCGGCCTCTTCACTGATCACCGCGGCTTCCTTCCGCGCGCTGATCTCACGCTCCCGGGCCGCGAGACCGGCCTCCTTGCCCTGGAGGCGGTCCTCCCGGAAGGACATCTCCTTCTCCCGCGCCTCCATCTCGAACCGGGCACAGGAGGCCTCGTCGGCGGCAAGCTTGGCGGCAGCCTCTAGTTGGGCTATGCGCCTTTCCGCCACCTCGACCTCCTGTCGGTGGGTCGCCACGAAGATTTCGGTGGCAACCATACGAGCGGTGAGCCCCTCCATCGCCACTGCGATCGCTGCTCGCCCGCTCTCGAGTTCCGCCCGGACCCGGGCGGACTCGCGCTGCTCCCGACAGGCTGCCACCTGTACTTCTCCGGTGGCGACCACTAGCTGCCCCAGCGCGCTGTGCAGCGTCTCACGTCCGCGCGCCGCGCCTGGTCGCTAGGCAGCAAAAAGGACCAGGGCCCGCTCCCCCCTCGCGGGAGACGGCCGGGCCCTGGCGTCCCCTACTCCCTCAGTAGCAGGGACTTCAGTCGGCTCCGCGAGGGCCCGCTCTGGTGTGGCCGCCGCGGCCTCCATATTCACCACCGCACTCGGCGATGGCGGGGGCGTGGCGGGACGCGGCGGTGCCATCGGCGCGTCCCCGGTACCGCCTACGGCCGGGGCTAGCGGCGCCATCGTCGGCCCCTGGCTCTTCCTATAAAAGCCGAAACCAGACAGATAAGAGCTAGGTCGAGAAACACAAGAGGAAACGTGCTAGCGAGAAGAACCGAATGGGATCGAAGCGCTTACCTAGCCTGGGACCCCTTGAAGCTCCACGGCTTGGGCCTCAAAAGCGGCCGGCTGTCACCGCGGAATCCCGCCTTCCCTAGCGACGCGCCCGGGACGGTGATGCTGGCCGGAGCTTCTGGCGCTTCCGACGCCAGCTCAACGTCGCCCCCTGTGCCTGTGGGGGTCTCGCTACCCCCCATGTCTGGGACCGCCTTTGGCCCGGTCCCAGGGGCCCGGGTAGCCGGCCTTGGCTCTAGGGACAGGACCTGAGCGGCGCTTGTTGGCGCCACACAAGCAGTGACCGCCACAGTGGCTCTGGGGACAACGGCCGCCGGAGCGACGGTCTTCACCTTTTTAGTTGCCACGAGTCCTGAATCGGGCCCCGCCGACCGCTTGCCCTCCTTCTTCGACAATACCGGCTCTTCGACCAGCACATCTTCTCTCTCCGAGGCGTCGAGTACCTCGACGATCTTGGGGGTGACCTGCGAGACAACGATGCCCACTGCGTCGAATCGCGGGAGGCCCTTATGGATATTCGCCCGCCCACGGTTAGTGCAAAGCGGCGTCACGCCACTCGGGAGCGCGCGGTCCGCCGTGCCCCCTCCTTCCAGCGCTGACGCCATCAACAGGCCCATCACCGCCTCGCTCAGGTTGTCAGGGTGGGTCCTAGTGATGTCCTTGGGCCCGGTGTATAGCCAACAGGCCCGGGACCTTCTGTTGAGCGGCGCCAGTCGCCGGCTGAGGAAATCGTCGACGACCATATACGCATTCAACCCAGCCGTCACCAGGCCAGCGATGCGCGCCAACACTGGCGCTAACCGCGCGTCTTCCGGCGGTGACTCGGTCCAGCTCCTCACCTTCTGGGCCGCCTTGGCCGGGAGCCGGAGCCGGTCGTTGGCGTCAACGCCGATGTAGACCCAGTTCTGGCGCCACAAATCCTATTTGTTCTTTAGCGCCATCGGGATAAACTCGACACCGGGGCGGCCGTGGAAGTACACACAGCCTACCCGCTCAGGCAGGTCGGTGGCCTTGTTCTGCGACGCGCTCTTCATGGTGAAGTAGCGCCGGAAAAGGTCCACCGAAGGCATGATGCCCACAAACATCTCGCACAAATGTGCGAAAACCCCCAACACCATCACAGCATTGGGGGTTAAGTGCAACATCTGCACCTGATACGTCTCCAGCACCTGGAGGAAGAAGTCAAGAACGGCGGAACTAACCCGCCGACCGCGTAATCAACGAAGTACACTGCTTCATTGGGCTCCTTCGGCACCGGCTTCGACTCGCCGGGGCGCACCTCGAGAGCCACCCTCCACCGTGTGGCGGCCGGCATCATCCTCTTCACCCGCTTCGCCCCGGCGTCATCATTCACGCGCGACGGCGGGATCGCCCCGCCGTCCAGCGGCCTTACCCTGCGGCCGGCGCGTGGCATCGCGAATGCAGCGGCGAGAGTGGTTGAAGGAAGAACAAAGCAAGGAGAAGTGCGCGCGAACGGGGGACCTGGGCTCTGGGTGTAAGGAGCAACAGGAGCGACGGTGATTCGAACTTGGCAATGGGGGAAGCCAGCCGCTGCCCGCTGCTGCTTATAGCCTCGGAGAACCCGTGGAGCGCCCCTTCGACTCCACCATTACGGCCCTCGATTTGTGGGCCAAAAATGGAAACTCTCCTCTCGTCTCGTCCCATCCCGGGTGATTTTGGCGGCCTCGTCTCGTTTCCTGCTAAACCTGGTGGGCCCCGTGTCTTTTCGTTTCCCCGAGACATGGTCCTGTTCCTGCCCGGATTAAGTCCCGGTCGAGCAACAGGCCCAGGGGCCACTGTCGGCGAAACGGGAATGGGGGTCCCACATTCTCCGGGGACGCGTGGACCTTTGTCCACATCAGCTCCTCCAGGGCCCATATTCTGCACAAATGACGGCCGGCTACTACTGGTTACCCCTCTAGGCGCCTGGGGCCTGGACGCTACCCGGGCCTCGGGAGCACCGTCCCCGGGTGTCGCCCCCGGGCCCGGGACCCACAGTCTCGGTGCCCCGTGCGCGCGGAGGGCTCGTGGAGCCCTCCGCCCCGGGTACGAGGCCGGCTTGAGCAGGTCAGCTGCCAACTACCCGCATTAATGGCGAGGCGACGAGGCGTGTCGCCCCTGTCGCCCGCTCTGCTCCCTGTGCAGTCAGAGGACTTTTGACCAAGTGAGCTTCATTTTCCCACGCTCCGGCAGCCATAGTGTGCGCCGTCACATCCTCACGACTTTAGCCGCCTGCAGCAGCCGAGCCACGGGACGACCTACCCGCCGTGCTGCACCAACTCCGGCGTGGGCTCAGCAGGCGGACGTATACGACATGACGTATCATACCTAGCTTTCTCTGTATGCTAGGCACTGTGGACTCCCCTTGACCTATAAAAGCTTGGAGAGGGATCGGTTTGGAGATCGGTTTCTGCATTAAAGCTTAAGCTCCTTTAGTTTCCAAGTCAGGGCGAGGGCCCGAGCACCCCTCAGCAAGACCTTGTAAGAGCAAACCACATCCATCTCTCCCACATAGCAGAAAAACACAGGAGTAGGGTATTACGCTTCCGAGCGGCCCGAACCTGTCTACTTCCTCCTGTCTCGCTTGTGTGCCATCTCCTGTGTGAACCATACATCGTCCATCGGACGCCGCATTCGTCCTGCGAACAGCTCCCCTGGCCGAACCTCAAAGGGGGGTCCCTAGACTTCCCGCCGTTGGAGTTTCATCCTCCGACAGACGTTTTTTTAGGGTCAAAGCTGCCGCGCGTGTGCCTGGAGGTTCACGCGGATCTGAAAACCCCAGATTTTCCACCCTATCTTCCCGATCCCTTTCCAACGGGTCAAGAAACGTCTCAATCGGAGGTCGTATTCAAAAGGTACACCTTTTTCTTTGCTTTTCTTTTCTTCTTTTTTTACACACACCAACCGCTACGGTGACTAACACGTGACAGAACTCGAAACTCTAAATGACTAGATGCTAAGACCAGCAACTCGACACAACGATGCAACAGAAAACTCAACAAACTTAAACTAAGCAGAACTAGTAAAAGACTCGTATTGTCTTGGACCTCGGTAGTCTAATCTACTATTTTTTTTGGCTTCTAGACTGTAGGTAATAAAAATTTACGAAACAAAAAAATCTCTCACCGAGCAACCTTGAGCTCTAATACCACCTGGTGTGAACATGGGTGTCCCGATCTTTCGATGAGAGGATAAGTCGATTGGATAGAGCGACGTTGGCGATCTGACTACAACCGTCCAGAGACGTTGCGCCTTAGCAATTGTTACACCAACTCCAGAGGCTGTTCGCAATCTCGACGGATGCACGATTAGCCCAACCACAAAGGTAATTGTTCCTGTAAGCAATCGAGAACTAGCAAGAACAAGATGAACTAGCAACTCAGTTTGTGAATAAAAGATGAAGGTTTAACTCAAAGAGAACAAACAGTGGGGTTCCAAAGACGAGCAAACTGGCGATCTAACCGATCACAGGATTACACGGCAAAGTAGCAACGCTAACTTTAATCTAACAAAACCCAATCTGTTTGTGGCGGCTCTAAAGGTATTAATAGGATGGGAGGATGACCACAAAGGTGTTGGGGTCGTTCTCTAACCCTAGGACGTGTCCCTAATGGACCCAACTTGATACATGGGCCGAAGGCCCAAAAACAGTGATGCAGCACTTTAAACAGAAAATCTCTCGTCACTAAAATAATGATTGCGGACAATTCCAAGCAGATATGAGCATGAATCTAGATCTGTTGGAAAGTAGACTTGATAAGCTTTCCGTGAAGTACTAGAACTCCCAAATCAAAGTTCGTATGAAGTCGTGGCGGCCGTCACAAGTTGGTGCTGTCTTTAGTCCGAATCCAGCCTGCGCGAATCCGTTTCCTTGGTGATCTCCTCCCTTTCCTTGTTGATCTCCTCCATGCGTAGGTGTGGCTGTATCATTTGTGGTGATGTCCTCATCATTCTCCCATTGAGAGGTTATGATACTAGCAAGTGTCCTATTCTTCTCCTCTCGATCCTACCTTGGGTTATGTGTAACAGGGATGGTCAGTGAACTTCTATTGGTTTCAAAGGAGGATAGAGATCCATTGGGGAAGGCTCGAAAGGTTATTCGATTCAAGGTTGACCCTCGACGCGCCGCAGCCACTATTTTGACTCCTTTTATGCAATTATGAACGAAACTTTCTGGATTCCAATGCAACTTATCCTTTTGGAGTTGACGTAACAAACTACGCGAGCCCCCCGATGAAGCCAACAGAAATACTATCCGAATACTAAAAAGAAAAGGCAATTTCATTATGGTGGTATACCAGCCGCCAGTTCTGGAACTTCCAGTTCCAATCGAAGCATATAGATCCGTAAATGGATTTGTATGTATAGCCACTTCAGTCGTGCTCGTTGTTTCTCGAATGGAAAAAAAGTATCTTCTTTCTGGGAACATGCTAAACCTGAAATTCTTATGTTCGTGATTCTTCATCCACCGATGCAGAAAATCTTCTAGTTTTCCATTCTCATATGAGGCAGGAAAGTTTATGGGCAATAGGTCGGCACGAAGTGATTCATCATGTTCAAACATGAACCTTCCGCTCGTTGGGGATGGTTTATAAATCATCAAATTCCCACAAATGGAATGAGAAGTGGGTCCATGTAAATGATCGAGACCTCGCAAACAACAATGTTCCTTCCCCATATGGAGTTCAGAACCCAAAGGCAATCATTGAGTGAACTGTATCTTATTCGTATTAGTTGACCTAAGCTGCACCATTATTGCAGGGGTGGGGCTCAGCCTCTGAACCGTACGTGGGACGAGTTTCTACCTCATACAGCTCGGGCCGAAGACCAGGGAAGTTGAGGAGAGATGGGGAGACCCAACTGCTGCCGGTCGGGACGGACAGGAAAGGGGCAGGGATAAGCTTGTGAAGAAGCAAGCTTATTGCCCCACCCCCAAAAAACGAACCGACCCAGCAAGAAAACGTATGCGCTTTAGCAACAAAGCGCTCATCCCTTGCTTGTTGCTTCCCGTTCTTTCTATTCCATCCTAGTCCATTCCGGGATAGGCGGCTAATATAATATGTGCGGTAGTCGTCGTCTGACCAATCATCTCGAACAGTAGACCGCTTGTGCCTGCCCATTCTGTCTCGCCCTAAATGGAATGGCTCTCTTATCTTAGTTACGCTGTGCCCCGACCCGAGTCCCCACGTCCGCTTTTATCTGCCCACAACCCGGCCAACACAACATTAGGGCCGTCCCCCCTATTCTATGCTGACCCGGGCCGGGGCTCGCTTTTTGGGAAGCCCGTTCCCACCGCGCTCATGGCCCGGCTGTCCTGCTAGCAGTAGTGGGAATTCTCCCATTCCCTGGTCAAAAAGGGGTTGGTTGGATGCAGGATCTACTCCACGAGGAGCGGTACGGATGTAGATGATATCATCACGACCTCTCTTTGCGTACTGCTAGGGATGCTTAACGCCACTTCGCCAACTGGCATTACCTGCGCTTTCGTGTCTCTTAGTGTGGTCAGCACTGGGTGTTTCCGAGCAGCGAGGCTTACACCCATTCGCATTAATTCATCCAAAGTTCCTTACCCTTACGCACGAATTTTGGAATAAGCCATCTTCCTATCAAGGTTAAGGAGTCAACTAAGCATCTCAGCGGCGGGATTGAATATCCGGATTGAATCAAAGTTCACGCTGCCCGCCCTGAACAAATAGAATAGGAGGCGTGGACGGGCATGGGTCATATGCCCTGAACATCCAGCATGGTAGCATCCATTCATCCACGCTCCACGTTCCTGAACGTCCAGCATGCCGCTCCATCCATTACAGTCTTGCAAGGAAGGTGGCTAGAGAATTGCATCTACGCTTCTTGGCCCTATAGTTGCAGACTACCAGAAAGAAATTAGGCCAAGATGTAACAAAAAGATTCAGAGATGTTGCCTCATCATTTGCGCAGTACACAATATATGCTCTTGCTAGTTGCTACAGACATGGCCTCATGGGCCTCCAACGATCTGAATATCTTCCACTGTTTTGAGAATTCCCATGATCCTGCCTGCATGTACATATAGTACTTTGACCCAACCACCTCTAGCTTCCATCCTCACCTCTTCCAGTCACCAAGTTGCAAAAAAATTCAGATAAAGAATGTTCATCCCAATCAGTTTGCACCAGAAAAGAAAAGGAGCTTCAGAGATCTTGCTGTAGTAGTACATAACTACAATTTGAGCAGAAAGCCCATATCTATTATCTATTTTTTAGAATTGAAATAGTCTGTTTTTTGCTATTTTGTACCGTATAATTCCTTGGTTTATGGGATCATTTTCCCCGAGGGTTTCCAATCAATGGGGGCGTAGTATAGGTAGTTAGAGAGTATTGGCTCCCCTAGTTTGAATTCTTTTTACCCATTCTTTGAGAGTGATAGGTTTGATTTTTCCGTACCGTAATAGAAGAGCTCAGAAGAAAGACCTCATTATGTAAAAACACGACCATTCAAGCTAAAGATCAGAGGATCCGTAATACGACTCTCATAGACTTGCCAGGAAATAGACAATTTTGAATCGGCTTTTGCGTTAGGCTCAAACTTGAGTTATGAAGCCCCAGGCAAGCTCTTTGCTTATCGACTACGCTTGCCGTATTGCTTAACGGCGTACTCTTTCCGCCTACAAACAAGTTCTATACTTAGCTTCCTTATTTGATTGGTCTTGTTCTCGGAACTTGTGCCTGAGGCTGACCTTCTCACTCCGATACTCACCGGGCGATAGATAGTCACCTGAGCCAAGAAAGTGGATGAAATTGAGAATAGAATGAGAATGGGCTTTCAGCTTTCATAGATCTTTCCTCTCAAAACAAAAAAAAGAGGTGTTACCTAATCCACTATGTCCTTTGTTTAATACCGCCGTAACCTGGAATTTCAAACCTTTTTTCTACCCTCGCCACTTCTTTCGCTGACCCTATCCACCTCCTTTGCGGAATGCCAGATCAAGAGATGAATTAGCGGATCACAGGGCTAAGTCGAAGCATGCCAGAACCTTCTTTAGTAGTGAGACATACCGACTAGCTCCTAACAAGGGCTTCAAGATCACAGTAATGCCTGCCAAAACTTTCCTTGGGTACGAATGTCATGTTCAAAGCAGGTTTCTCTAGACACCTTGGAAAAGATCACTGACGAGCTCAATCTCAAAGTGTGAATGAAATTATCAATTTCATCCTCTTTATGAGCCTGAGATCATATGGGTCAACAATTCTCATTTCTTAGTTATAGAAAGCCCTTCTCAAGGAAGTGAGCCACTCAATCTGAGCCAGTGGATTATCATTCAATTGTGCCGGTGCGCAAAGCAAGCATGCTTAGACAACGATGTCCAATCTTTGGTATGCCTATTAAGGGCTGACTCCGCTAGGCAAGAGGACTACTACTAGGATTATTCTATTACTAATTGATGACCTGGGGGGCTACTCTTCTTTATCTAGTTCAGCTACAACGAGCTCTTCACTTGATAGAAGAGCGAGACATAGCGGAGGAAATGGTGCTTTGTCGATCCTAACTCCTTGCTTCGGAATGCGATTACCTACTTTCTGCCTCACCTGTCGATTAAAGAATTCAACCAACTAGTTGGAGATGGTAGCTTCGAGCCCCCACTTTTTATATCCAGTCGTGTGCCTACCTTCTTGGATATGTTTATTTCGATGAGACCGCTCTGATCGGGATCTGACTCCACTAATGTAACCGTTTTCGTACCATGTTTTTCACCTAGGGCCTACGCTTTTTGAGTGTAGCCTATCTTCGTGCTATAATGGTTTTTTTCCTCCCTGAGGTCGGACTGCTGCACCTGTCAACTCTGCCATTCCCAAGGCATCGCATATCCGGAAGGGAGCAAATACGATCAACTGTTATGGATTGACTTCTCCTGTTGCTTGATTCAAAACCTGTAACTCTTTTAGCATCTCAACATTGGCATGTGAACTCTTGAAAAGAAGAAACAAATTCTCAGGCATCTCCTTGCTTGCTTTTTCATTGTCTGATTCTAGTAGCTGGCCCATTGAATAGAATAATAAAGATTAAGCAAAGTGAGCCTCAGTCCTTGCCGGAATACCTAACACAAGTCAAGTTAAGTGGACATTCCTGGAATTGGCATCTGAATCCGTCTAGCTGGGCACAAATCAAAACCTGGTGGCAGCTTCATTATCATGGAGCAACTCATCAGAAAAGGCTTTTCCCCCCTCTAGTTGTTGTAGCTGGAAAGAAAGTATCAAGTTTGAAGGGAACATGCCTAGACTAGAACTTCTACTTATGTATGAAGGTGGATCTCCCAGTCGGTGGACTCCATTCTTTTGATTCCCCTCCTCTAACCTCTTTCAAGATAAAGCAAAAAGCTATTAGGAGGTTTGGGTCAAAGAGCTACTTCTTGACAAAAGAGCTACTTCAACAACTACTTATTCGGTCTGCTTTCAGTTTCAAGAAGAACTTCTTTAGTTAGAACTTTTGGGGCACGCACAAAGATCACATGAACTCAATGGTGTGCATAGAGTAACTAAAGAAGCACTAAAAGAAGGCAAGAGCATGCCTCACTCACTGAGCACAATGCCCTACCTACCATCTAGATTCTCAACGAATTGGATGCTCACCACATATTTAGTGTATGGGTGTATTGATGTGGACGAGGTGCCCGATCTTTCGATGAGAGTGATAGCTATCGATTTGTGGGTGGAGATGACCCTGGCAATCCGACTACAAACGCACGACGTTGCTTGCGCCTTATGCTGAAGCAACTCCGAGATGTTATTGACCCCGCTGGCGGCGAGATCAACCTGAACACGAAATTCAATTCCCACAAGCAATCGAAGAACTAGCAAGAATAGGACGTAATCAATCTGATATTGAAATATGAATGAAGCATAAATTATATTGCGAACACAAAGTTGGGATCCCGAAGCTGTCTTGACAGGTGGTCGTCTAACACAACTGAAGAACAAAAGTTTGCGCAATGGCTAAACCTAAACTCAATGAAATTCAAGTCGTAACAGGGGAGGCAGCGGCTCTTAAATAGGGAGACGACCAAGGAGGGACGTCCCACACACACACCTAGGGTTACAAGGCCCATGGGCCCAAGTGGGATGGCGCAGCACCCGTTTGACTCGGACTCAGGAACTAACGTGGATTGTTTTGATGATTGCGGCCGGCTCGGATGGAATTTGAAGATGAGGTTGGATCCGTTGGAAAGTAGACTGCATAAGCTTTCCATGAAGTATAGAACGTCCCAAACGGAGTCCGTATGAGGAAGTTATGCCCGTTTGAACTTGGTACCATCGCAGCAGTCCGAATCTGATTCCAGAACGAGTCCATCTCGAATTCTTGCTTGACTTGGTCCCTTTCCTTCATCCTTTCCCAGATTCCTAATCACAATTAAATTATTTGCATCAGGTAGCGGACTATTCTCAATAATATATGAACCTAGGAATGAATTCACCTGGTAATTAAGTTGACGAGCACGAGCTCGAGTAAGTGGTCCTTGTGGTGAATGAGTTGTATCCATGGAAGGGATGTCCTCATCAGATATGAGCATGAAACCTACTTCACTCCCACCCACCTCTGATTGCATTAGCCTGCTGATTGATCTCGACAAGGAATGTGGTTCGGCAAAGGAAAATTTCAATATTCTTTCTTTGGATTTACTTTTTATGAAAGCGATGCATGTCTGATTTCATCTAATTTTCATTCTCCCTTCCTTTTTTGTACTTATTATTCCAAGCCAAAAGGCTATGTTCTGTCCCGCTCGCAAGGCTCATAACCTAACTGCTCTACTTACTTAAAAAAGAGCACTTCAACAACCCTTGCCCAAAGAGAAACTCCCTTGAAAGGCCAAAACAACAGCAGAGTAGCAGGTCAAAAAGAGAGAGAGAACTAAAACCGAAGATACTTGGGTTGGTAGAACTGTTCTGCAATACTCCATTAACAGAATCAAAGTATAGACCAATCAGCCTTCCTTATTGTCCAAGATCATTACTAAAGTGTTGGCCAACAGACTAGTACCAGTGGTGGATAGGAGAGTAAGTCCCACACAGCTAAGATAAAGTCCTGGTAGTGTTGTCACTGCACAAGAGGTGTGTAACAGGTGTAAGCAAAGAAGAGAGCATAACACTGGATTTCGAAAATGAGCGTATGATATGGTGAGACAAGTTTCTCTTTTTTGAGGTGAGATGCTAGCCAGCCCTCTATTCATGGATGAGATATCAACTTTACAGCGTTACCCTGTACCAAATCGTTCACTCTATCATGCAGGCAGTCAATCAATCCGCATACGGCCCCACCGACGTGATCTCACTTCTGCAGCCTGCACCAGACCTGTATTATGTATTTTATGGCATAATCTTTATCTATGATGGACGTCTGGTTTACCATGGCCCACCCGACAATGTGAGTCCATGGGTTTCATCAGGTGTGATAGGTGGGGATGATGTGGCTTCCTCTAACAAAGCTAAGGCAACGGTTGACTTTCTCAGTTTCAGCCTAGGGGTGGAGCTGCATCCTTTCCAATAGCGATAGCGAAGCCGCCTATAGGAGTCGAAGGACGAAAGTCCGTTAGACCTCCAAGCCATAGCAGCCTCTTGGGGAAATTACAAGCACCGCCTTGCAAATGCACGAGATCAAAGAAATCCAAAAGACAAGCCAGCTCTACTCAATTCATCAGCTAACCCTCGTCTGGAACTACCGCCTAAACTCAGGTCTGCTTATTCTAAAAGTTAGTAAGCTGCTTCTTCTATTCCCTGGCTTGAGTGTATTAGTAGTAGCTCCGATTTCGATTCGAATGCAAACAAGGCAATCTAATAATTTGTGTTTTGTAAAGCCGGGATCAAGGCTTTGCAAAAAGGATTTGAACTCGTGATGATTCGTGTTGGCCTATGTTTCTCTGGGACTATGTTTAAAACCTTGATGAGCTTTAGTAGTATGCTTGGGGTCCAACAGTGCACATACTCACCTTAGAAAATTTGCAAGAGGTGGCCCAAACAGTACAAAACAAGACAACTATTGAGAAATGGCTGCCCAAGCATTTCTGGATGCCCTTTTGCACTGATGGTGATTTTATATATCATAAGTATATATGTATATATATAAATGTTTCATTCATTTCTATTATTTTTTATTGAACACGATTTGTATTGCAACTGATTGCAGGACTGGAACTACGAGCATACTTTTCCAGCGAGAGTCCTTGTTGGTAACCACATGGTCCCTAGGTACCTTAATTGGGACCTGACTTATTTAGAGCATCGAGGAGGAGTTTGTTCAAGTTGGTTGAATCGATGGGAGTGTCACAGTTTATTCATGGCGGCCTCATGCCTTACTATGATGAGGGGTGGATTTTCATTGGTCAGTCTTCTTTTGCAAAGTCGGCTTATCTGAACTCTTCTTGTTCCATCCTAGATGAATATGCTTGTCACTGTCTCCTTGCATAATCATATCAATCTCTTGTGCAAGATTGCTGCCGGCCTACTGTTTCTCCAAGCAAATTCAAGGGCAAGGGTATATCATTGTATTCTAAATGGAAATGTAATATTTCTATTAGTCTGGCACCTGTACAATGTTAATTTGTATTACATGCATGGCTCCATCCAGTGGCAGGCATCGGAGATCGCCTAGGCCAGTCCCAGTATGCATTGAAGTACAGGCTAGGTACTGGCTTTTCTCAAAAGAAACTAGGAATCGAGCCTTGGTTTATTTGTTTATGATGGCTTTGATCTCAATTGCTATTTTCAGACACCACCTAAAGGCTTCCTTCTGGGCTTTTTGATTTGAGTGTCAGGGTGTTTCCTTCAAGAAGCAGCTCTTCTATTAAATAAAGTAAATAAGAAAACCCCCTTTCAAAAATGAGTTTTCACAACTGTTTCATTCCCATATCCAAACTTACCATCTCCACTACAACATCGCTATCAGTGGGTGCTTTTGAAAACATGATCGAGGAAAGGAAAGCGAAGCGCTGGCTGATTTCTACTCTTCAAAGGGATTCTTTGCTATCAAGCTAGAAAAGAGGAGTCAACATTCATAACACTTCTTTGGTCTCTAAGGTGAGTAAGATTTGAATATATAGCTAACACATGCTTTTTTCCGATCATTCGGAAAGGTAATTGGAGCTTTTTGATTGACGATGGGAACCTTCTAAATAATATGCGTCATGTTAAACTGAGAACATGTCAAAGATTGTGCTTTTAAGCAATGTCTCTCTTTGATAACATCCACTATAACTATAGCAAGGCGCGCTACTAAAGATAAGTCTAGTAGAAGAAAATAGGACGAGGACTTGGTTTAAGTTTTATCCCCCGTTGGAAAGGGTAGGTAAGGACCTCACACTCAAGATCCTTCTAGGCCATAGCCTCATTACCTGGATCAAGGGCTCAAACAAATAGGAGTTTTTATTTCTAAAGAAAAGTTGCCTTTTAATAAGCAGTCTTCCCTCTTTCATAAGGCTCTAACTTGCGTAAGGAATCAAGGAGCTACAGTTGTTTCCCACCCCTTTTTTATTGTTCATTTCCTATGAATCTTTCTTCATTCACTCCATCAAATAGAAATCCTTCTCTTCCTAAATTCTAAACCAAAGTGGTGAACTGGTTGGCACTCTGCACTCTTCTACTTTAGTTTCTACCCCTGTCCTGTGGTATAGGCAAATGCACTTGACTAGTTATGCGGTCCACCCTAGATTATCAAGTTCCTCTTGGAGGAGCAGGTACCAGAGCACTATCTTCGGAAGGAGCCAGATACCTAGACTTTGTTTCCAATACTGACTTCGACAACAAAACAACCAATCATCACCTAGCGAGAAAATGGCTGCACGGGTTTCCCGTGCCTCCTATCTAGCTAGTACTTTTGAGTTAAGATGTCATCTCGATAATAGGAAAAGTCATACTTCAAATCGATAATGGGAAAAGTCATATATAGCGCTTACTCGAATGTTCTCATTGGTTACTTGCTTGAGGGCTAAGGGAGCCGGTGCACATCCCACCTAAAAAGCAAATAGTATCATCAAACAAATAAGACCTAAGCAAGAAAATCATCACAGCAAATAAGGAATTCACCGGATCAAAGTCAAGACTCTCCTCTAGCTGGAGAAAGAAGGCTGGTTCTCGGTAGTCGAGGAGAGGTGGATCTTTCTTAGAACGGAATGTTAAGACACGACCTAACATGTTTCTAGGCAGGTAACGTATAGTCACTGAAAGTTGAAGTTTCGGTGGGTCTCATCAATCGATTACCTTCCTTATTGCGCCTACCCCTAATTGGAGCTCTTCTTATCTATTTCTATACCGAGAATAGCTTTATTGACGGGCTGAACAATCCCCTCACTTGGCTAACTCAATAATCATATGTCTGAGAGTCTGGTCGAACTAAGCGGGTTGGAGGTGGGCATTTTCATTTCAACGTAGCAGTAGGGAAAGTGATTTCGGGGGGTTAGTACACATGGGCAGTTGGGACAGTTACAGGTAGTTAAGTTCGGTCTTATTCTTATGGGCAAGTGGTCCTAGAATCTCTCTTTCCTTCTCTAAAGTATAGCTTGACGAAACTCGAATATGAGTAAATATAGAAATAGAATAATAAGAATATCATATAGTCGTGTATTAATAAGGATAGGTTTTGGTGAGTAGTAGTTCTTGGCATTAGTAAGCTAGCTTCACTAGACTATCTATGACAGGAAATTCAGTAAATGCACAATATCTTTTCAATGAAGTGAATGAAGAAAGATTCATAGGAAATGAACAATAGAAAGAGTACTATTCTTTAGTTACTCCTTTTTCTTGTCTTAGAATACAGAATGTGTCAATGGAATCTTTTCCTTCTTTTTTTTAATTCACTTAAGACCATTCCAAGGCTCCTTTTCGCCATGCATAAACTAAACCAACAACTAGGATAAGCACAAAAATGAAAGCTTCGATAAAAACGGATACACCCAATACGTCGAAACTCATTGCCCAAGGGTAGAGAAAGACCGTTCCCACATCAGAAACAACAAAAACTAGCGCAAACATGTAATAGCGTATTCGGAATTGTAACCAAGCCCCCCCATGGGTTCTATACCCGATTCATAACAAAAAAGCTTTTCTGGTCCTTCCTTCATTAACCAGGGCTAAAAGTCCTGAAATCCAAAATACCAAAATAGGAATTTGCAAAATGGAGAAAATCGTTGCAGTCATTATAGGAAAGTCTAGGGACTTAGAGCATATCCTATTTGAAGGAGGCAAATCAGGTAAGGGACTTGTGCAGGTGTAGATGTAGGTGAGGATGTATCGATGGTGTTGATGTCCTCATCATCCCCCCCTTCTTGCATTTGAGTCGTCCTCGACTCTAGTTCATCTTCTTCTCCCAAATATGGCGTCAAATCTGCAACATTAAATGTGGGACTAACCCCAAAATCTGCAGGCAGATCAAGCTTATATGCATTCTCATTAATCTTGGACAACACTTTACAAGGTCCATCAGCTCTAGGCATCAACTTAGACTTTCTTAGCTCTGGAAATCTATCCTTTCTTAAATGTAACCAAACGAAATCTCCAGGTTCAAAAGATAATTGTTTTCTACCTTTGTCACCAGCAATCTTATATTTAGCATTCATGCGCTCTATGTTTTCTTTAGTTGTTTCATGCAGTTTTAGCATCAAATCAGCACGTTGCTTAGCATCAAAATTCATCTTTTCAGAAGTTGGCAAAGGCATTAAATCAATAGGAGCACGTGGGATGAAACCATAAACAATTTCAAAAGGACACATCTTTGTGGTAGAATGCAAAGAACGATTATAAGCAAACTCAATATGAGGTAAACATTCTTCCCACATTTTAATATTCTGTTTCAAAACAGCCCTTAACATAGTGGATAAAGTTCGATTCACAACTTCAGTTTGACCGTCAGTTTGGGGATGACAAGTAGTAGAAAATAAAAGCTTAGTCCCCAACTTATGCCATAACGTTCTCCAAAAATGACTAAGAAATTTAGTATCACGATCAGAAACAATGGTATTAGGCACACCATGCAAACGAACAATCTCTCTATAGAACAAATCAGCAATATGAGTAGCATCATCAGATTTGTGACATGGAATAAAATGTGCCATTTTGGAAAATCTATCCACAATAACAAAAATGCTATCATGCCCTCTCCTAGTCCTAGGCAAACCCAACACAAAATCCATAGAAATATCTTCCCAAGGAACACTAGGAACAGGTAAAGGCATATACAAACCATGTGGATTTAATCGTGACTTAGCCTTTTGACATGTAGTGCAGCGAGAAACAAACCTCTCCACATCTCGTCTCATCTTTGGCCAAAAGAATGAGCTGCAGAATATCCTCCGTCTTCTTTACTCCAAAATGCCCCATCAGCCCTCCTCCATGTGCTTCCTGTAACAGCAACAGACGAACAGAGCTAGCTGGAATGCATAGCTTGTTAGCTCTAAATACAAATCCATCACTGAGGACGAATTTGTTCCATGACTTTCCATCTTTACAATGTTGCAACATGTCTTTGAAATCAGCATCATGCACATATTGCTCTTTAATTGTTTCTAATCCAAAAATTTTATAATCAAGTTGTGTCAACAAAGCATATCGTCTAGACAAAGCATCAGCAATGATATTCTCTTTCCCCTTTTTGTGTTTGATAACATAAGGAAAAGTTTCAATAAATTCAACCCACTTGGCATGCCTACGATTCAATTTGGCTTGACTACGAATATGTTTCAAAGATTCATGATCAGAGTGTATAACAAATTCTTTGGGCCACAAGTAATGCTGCCATGTTTCTAAGCTACGCACAAGAGCATACAATTCCTTATCATAAGTAGAATAATTCAGCAAAGGCCCACTCAATTTCTCACTAAAATATGCAACAGGTTTTCCTTCTTGTAGCAAAACGCCACCCAAACCAATTCCACTAGCATCACATTCAAGCTCAAAAGTCTTATTAAAATCAGGAAGCTGAAGTAGGGGTGCATTTGTCAACTTACTTTTCAGCATATTGAAGGCGTTCTTTTTGTGCCTCCGCCCAAGAAAAAGGTACTCCCTTCTTTGTAAGCTCATTTAATGGCGCAGCAATGGTGCTGAAATCCTTCACAAAGCGACGATAAAATCCAGCAAGCCCTAAGAAACTCCGCACCTCCGTAACAGACTTTGGAATAGGCCACCTTGTATTGCTTCAACCTTGGATTGATCAACTTCAATTCCCTGCGGTGTGACAACATAACCAAGAAAAGAAACTCGATCAGTGCAAAAGGTGAACTTCTCAAGGTTACCAAATAAACGTGCATCACGGAGAACATTAAAAACAGCACGTAAATGATTAAGATGATCATTCATAGCTTGCTGTAAATCAATATATCATCAAAATATACCACCACAAATTTTCCAATAAAAGAACGCAAAACCTCATTCATTAACCGCATAAAATGCTACGTGCATTAGTTAAACAAAAGGCATGACTAACCACTCATATAAACCAAACTTAGTTTTGAAAGCAATTTTCCATTCATCTCCCAATTTCATACGAATCTGGTGGTAACCACTACGCAAATCAACTTTTGAAAACAGTACAACACCACTCAATTCATCAAGCATATCATCTAATCGTGGAATAGGGTGACGATATCGAATGGTGATGTTGTTAATAGCTCTATAATCAACACACATGCGCCAGGTTCTATTTTTCTTAGGCACTAAGATAACTGGCACAGCACAAGGACTAAGAGACTCACGCACATAACCTTTGTCGAGTAACTCCTGCACTTGGCGTTGAATCTCCTTAGTTTCCTCCGGATTAGTTCTGTATGGCGCACGATTGGGCAAGGAAGCACCAGGAATGAGATCAATCTGATGCTCAATCCCTCGAACAGGTGGCAGCCCTAGAGGAATCTCACTTGGAAAAACATCCGAATACTCCTGCAAAAGGTTAGCAACAGTAGAGGGCAAAGAATGCTGCATATCGGAAAGTGAACTCAAAGCATCTTTACATACCAATGCATAGACATCAGAAGTAGAAGCAATTAATTCATTAATATCAGCTTTAGTAGCAAGCAAACATTTTCCTTTCAAACGTATTTCATTGGTTTTAGCAGCGGGTTTGGTATTTTCATGATTCTCACTTTTATTTTTGGCTGCTTTAGCTACATCATCACGCACAATCGCTTCAGGAGACATAGGGTGCAACACAATTTTCTTATCATGGTGTAAGAATGAATATTGATTTGACCTACCATGATGCATAGAATCTCTATCAAATTGCCATGGTCTACCTAACAGAATATGACAAGCTTGCATAGGCACAACATCACACTCAACAACATCATGATATGATCCAATAGCAAAATTAATGCGCACCAACCTGGTTACCTTTGCCTTACCGCTATTGTTGAGTCATTGTATGTGGTACGGGTGAGGGTGTGGTTTGGTGCTAAGGGCCAGCTTCTCCACCATATCGATACTGGCTAAGTTGTTGCAGCTGCCTCCATCAATAATCATGCGGCATGAATGATCCTTGATGACACACTTGGTTTGAAACAATATGTGCCGCTGGTTTTGCTCCACTTTCTCCATCTGTGCACTAAGCACACACAGCACAATGAGGCTTGCATAGTGATCTGCCTCATCAGCACCAATATGCACTTCAGAAGGATCTTCATTACCTGCATAGTCAGCTGCAAGCACAACATTTGTATCTTCATCGATATCACTAGCGGAAGAATACTCACCATCCTCTTTAATTACCAAAGCACGCTTGCTTGGACAGTCATGCTGCACATGTCCATACCCTTTACATCGATGACACTGAATATCCCTAGTTCTCCCTGTAGAGGCAACAGACGCGGTACTCTCGGCAGGGGCTAAGCCAACCTTTGACGACGTGGGTGTGCAACTCACTGAATTAGTTGGAGTAGTGCGTGGCTTGGTGTTGGAGTTGGATACCGATGGCGCGGGACGGCTCGAGGAGGAAGATGGTGGTGGAGGACGCCAATTCGAGGTAGGGGTTGTGGATGGCTGCCATGAATTAGCTTTCCCTGCAGAAACATTAGTCCTGGAATTCATGCGTCGTCCCTGCACTTCACGTTCAGCTTTACAAGCAAGATGAAACAAACGGGTTATGTTATTGTACTCTTTATATTCAAGAATATCCCGAATTTCCCGATTTAACCCCCCTAAAAGCCTAGCCATCGCCGCCTCCTCATCCTCCTCTATCTCACAACGCAACATACCCATTTGCAACTCCTGATAATATTCTTCTACACTTTTAGCTCCCTGTCTCAATTGTTGCAACTTAATTAACAGATCTCGTGCATAGTACGAAGGAACAAATCTAGCCCGCATGACCCGTTTCAAAGCATTCCAAGTTTGTGGTATGTTATCAGGATTTTTCTTACTAAATTCTATCCACCAGATAGAAGCAAAATCAGTAAACTCACTAGTAGCAGCCCTAACTCTTTTATCCTCAGGAAACTCATGACAAACAAACTTTTGATTAACAGCTATTTCCCAAGTAATGTAGGCATCAGGGTTATAAGCACCATCAAACGGAGGTATCTTAAATTTAATCTTACTAAAAGCATCATTATTATTACGTTTAGCCATACGTTGGCAGTTGCGACGCAACTGTCGACGAAGACGAGCCTCTTGGTCATCGTGTTCTGTATCTGCAAAATACTCATCAAAATTGTCATCTTCGTGGTTGCGGTTCGATTGTTGGTCATCCAAACGCCTCATTATGGCAGCAAGATTGGCGTTTAGTGTGGCGACCGACGTCTCCAATGTAGCAAGATTATTGTTGGTGTGAATCTGTGTGGCCTCCAATGCTCCTACCTTCTCATTAGTCACCTGCAAATCTGCATCAATTCCTTCAGTATAGAGCCTCACCTTTCATTCAAAATGTTGTATGATACCCCTGGTGCGAGGGGACTGAATGGCCTCGTCATCGCCGGAACCTGACATGGTTAGAGACATAACAAGAAAAGAAAAAAAACAAGTGAAGAAAAATAGACTCCCTAACACTACTAGGATGTGGCTACTGCAAGGCTCTCACTCTCAGCCTGTTCACACAAACTCTTACCAATTCTTACCTTGCTCAACAGGAGGGTGACGGCTACCAACAAGTCGGCAACCCTGGAAAAAGTGTATCGGTGCCATAGCAACAACACCTGTCAAGCTGTAGATGGGTATGTAGAGCTGTAGGATGGCTGAAAGTGTTGCACAAGGAAAAATACTAGTACCACGTTAGTTATAAGTAAGCTGAGTAATCGTTCAAAACCGGTACCGTGCTGGTCCTAGGCTAACAACCGTGCTAGAGACGCGAGCCTGGACACAAATGAATGTCACGAATAAGGACACCGTCAAGAAGAACAAGAAACTCTCCTCCTTTTTTTTTTTGCTCTGGTTTTTTTTTGCTCTGTTTTTTTTTTTTTTGCAGAGAGACCCTCAAAACTTTAACTCTACTCGGAGGACAGCAATCCAAACACTTCACCCCACACAGTTTTTTTTGACCAGGGGTATAAAGGTAATCCAAACACTCTCTCTCTCTCTCTCTGAAGTAAGGCAAACCTCCAAACAATGGAGTTGTTCACGTGTGTAGCTTATTAACAGACCAGAGGAGTACTATCCGAGTCGCTGCTGTGTTCTGTGTCACAAGGATTAGGACTCGGAAAACAAAACTAGCCAGACAAGTGATACTTCGGTGACAGAAACGTGACTAGAACTCGAAACTCTAAGGAAATTAAACACTAAGACCAGCAACTCGACACGGCGATGTATCCGAAGACTCAACAAACCCTAACTAAGCAGTAGTAGTAAACAGGCCGCAAAAGGGTTATGGGACTATGGAAACTAATCTACTATATTTTTTTTGGCTTTTTCTGGACTGTAGGTAAATAACAGATGGGATCTGAAATCTCTCACCGAACAACCTTGAGCTCTGATACCACTTGATGCGAAGTTCGGTCCCGATCTTTCGATGGAGAAGGTAATCACGATTGGTGGAAGAAACCGACGTTCACGGCCCAACTACAACTATCCACGATGTTGCGCCTTAGCGACCAATACACCGATTCTAGAAGGTGAACGTGATCTTGTGGAGCGCGATCAACCGGCCACGAGGGCTCTCGTCCTGCAAGCAATCGTAGAACAAGCAAGAGCGAGTTGAACAAGCACTGAATTGCTAAATCAAATATGAAGTTTCAATCTGAAAATACAAGAGGTGGGGTTCCAATAACAAGAAGACAGGCGATCTAGTCGACACGCGCGCTTCAAGCGAAGTAGCAGTGGCTAAAACTTCAATCTATCAAAACCCAACTGCTTGTGGCAGCTCTAGAGACATATAAATAGATGGAAGGATGACCTCAAGGGTGTTGGGGTCGTTCTCCAACCCTAAGATGCACCCCTAATGGGCTCAACTTGATACACAGCCCACGGGCCAAAATAAGGTGGCAGCACCATAGACAGAAAAGGTCTCGGTAGTATTTTGACGTTTCTGGACGATTCTGATAAGATATCGACGTGAGGTCAGATCCATTAGAAACTAGACTTTATAAACTTTCCATGAAGTACTTGAACGTCCAAAACGGAGTCCGTATGAAGTCGTGGCGGCCGTTAGAAGTTGGTGCTGTCCTGCAGTCCGAATCGTAGCGCGACTCCCTCTCCTGGATGGTATTCTCCTTGTTCTCCTTGGTTTCTAAGCAACACAAGAGTACACGAGTTTCCATGGTCTAAAGAAACCGAACATGAACTTAAGAGTGAACTTACTTGATGATTTAATTGACGTGCACGGGCGCGAGTCATAGGACCTTGTGTAGGTGTAGATGTAGGTGAGGATGTATCGATGGTGTTGATGTCCTCATCACTAGGGTTGGAGAACGACCCCAACACACTCTTGGTTGTCCTCCCATCTATGTATATGTCTCTAGAGCCGCCACGAACAGGTGGGTTTTTGATAGATTGAAGTTTAGCCGCCGCTACTTCGCTTGCAGCGCGTGTGTTGATTAGACCACCCGTCTTCTTGTTATTGGAACCCCACCTCTTGTATTTTCAGTTTGAAACTTCATATTTGATTTAGCAATTCAGTGCTTGTTCACCTCGTTCTTGCTTGTTCTACGATTGCTTGCAGGACGAGTGCCCTCGTGGCCGGTTGATCGCGCTCCACAAGTTCGCTCTCACCTTCTAGAATCGGTGTATCGGTCACTAAGGCGCAACATCGTGGATAGTTGTAGTCGGGCCGAGAACGTCGTTTCCTTCCACCAATCGTAATTACCTTCTCCATCGAAAGATCGGGACGAACCTCGCATCAACAGTCTCATCGAAAGATCGGGGCACCTCGTCCCCATCACCAAGCGTTTAGGAATAATAAGTGAAGTAAAAGGCGCGGAGCGGTTACTCGCGATGGAAAGAAATAAATCGAATCTAGAAAGACGCGTTCTACCTATGACTGCCATTTGTTCGCTTTTATCTATCGTATTGGATAGAATTCAAGTCCCTTATCGTATTCATCTATTCCCTCTCCTTTCAGTCAAGTTGACCTCGGATTCTAAAGGGCATAAGCAAAGAAGTTATCAAGCTTTTGGGATAGCAAGTTATTTCTAGGGTAAAGGCAAACAAGCTAACAGTCTAAGGTTAAGTCCCTACAATTTGAATAGTCCCATTCCTCCTGCCTTCTGCCGACCTGCGGCCTTATCATAGTAGCCCTTCTTTCTTGCTAGCGAAATAGTTACTACGAAGTTTGCATTAGGAGAATGGGAATAACGATCCTTTATATGATACGGAAAGCGAAGAGAATAGACTGCTACATACTAAATTGGTTATTCGTAGATTTTTACCTTCTTGGAAAATAGGAATGGGGATTGGCAGGGCATCTACTATCAACTAGTTACATGGGCACCGGTGATACACCCCAGGATACCTTACCTATTTAGACATTTAAGCCTCGCTGCACGCCTTCCCAACAAGCCAAAACTATGCCCTAGTGATGTGACCATGACACGTATGGATACAACCATTGCTCACATCATATATCAACAAGGAAAGGGTGGAGATCAACAAGGAAAGGGATTCGTGCAGGCTGGATTTGGACTGCAGGACAGCACCAACTTGTGACGGCCGCCACGACTTCATACGAACTCCGATTTGGGAGTTCTAGTACTTCACAGAAAGCTTATCAAGTCTACTTTCCAACAGATCTAGACTCATACTCATATCTGATGAGGACATCCCTTCCATGGATACAACTCATTCACCACAGGGACCACTTACTCGACCTCGTGCTCGTCAACTTAATTACCAGGTGAATTCATTCCGAGGTTCATATATTATTGAGAATAGTCCACTACCTAATGCAAATGATTTAATTGTGATTAGGAATCTGGGAAAGGATGAAGGAAAGGGACCAAGTCAAGCAAGAATTCGAGATGGACTCGTTCTGGAATCAAATTCGGACTGCTGCGATGGTACCAAGCTCAAACGGGCATAACTTCCTCATACGGACTCTGTTTGGGACGTTCTTGTACTTCATGGAAAGCTTATGAAGTCTACTTTCCAACGGATCCCACCTCATCTTCAAATTTCATCCGAGCCGGCCACAATTATTAAAACAATCTATGTTGGTTCCTGAATCCAAGTCAAACGGGTGCTGCACTGATGGGAGACGTGGTGCCCGATCTTTCGATGAGATTGATAACTATTGATTGGTGGGTGGAGATGACCCTGGCAATCCGACTACAAACGCACGACATCGCTTGCACCTTAGTAATCGCTGAACCAACTCCAGGATGTTATTGACCCCGCTGGCGGCGAGATCAACCTGAACACGAAGTTCAATTCCTGCAAGCAATCGAAGAACTAGCAAGAATAGGATGTAGGCAATCTGCATTGAAATATGAATAAAGCATAAATTGTATTGCGGACACAAAGTTGGGATCCCGAAATTGTCTTGACAGGTGGTCGTCCGACACAACTGAAGAACAGAAGTTTGCACAAGGGCTAAACCTAAACTCAACGAAATCCCAGTCGTAACAAGGGAGGCGGCGGCACTTAAATAGGGCGACGACCAGGGAGGGACGTCCCATGCGCACACCTAGGATTACAAGGCCCATGGGCCCAAGTGGGGATGGCGCAGCACCCGTTTGACTCGGATTTAGGAACCAATGTGGATTGTTTTGATGATTGCGGCCGGCCCAGATGGAATTTGAAGATGAGGTTGGATCCGTTGGAAAATAGACTTCATAAGCTTTCCATGAAGTACAAGAGCATCCCAAACGGAGTCCGTATGAGGAAATTATGCCCATTTGAACTTGGTACCATCGCAGCAGTCCGAATCTGATTCTAAAACGAGACCATTTCGAATTCTTGCTTGACTTGGTCCCTTTCCTTCATCCTTTCCCAGATTCCTAATCACAATTAAATTATTTGCATTAGGTAGCAAACTATTCTCAATAACATATGAACCTAGGAATGAATTCACTTGATAATTAAGTTGACGAGCACAAGCTCGAGTAAGTGGTCCTTGTTGTTGTCGTGAATGAGTTGTATCCATGGAAGGGATGTCCTCATCATCCTCCCCTTCTTGCATTTGAGTCGTCCTCGACTCAAGTTCATCTTCTTCTCCCAAATATGGCTTCAAATCTGCAATACTAAAAGTGGGGCTAACCCCGAATTCTGCATGCAGATCAAGCTTATATGCATTATCCTTAATCTTAGCTGTCGGCGAAGTGGGACTGGGGGTCCCACGTTCTGCGGGGACGCGTGGACCTCCGGCCACGTCAGCCCCTTCGGGCTCACAATCTGCACAAGTGGCGACCGACAGTTGCTAAGTGCCCGGGGCACGGAAGCTGCCCGGGCCCCGGTTCCGGGAGTGCCTTCCCCGGGTCCGGGAGTGCCCCCCCGGTGCGCTTCCTCTGGCCCGTGGTCCGGCGACATCGCCCGAGACCCGGGCACGGCAGCATCGGCCCCGGGCCCGGGCGCCGAGTTCCCCGGTCCCGGGTCCCCGCTCTCGGTCCCAGTGCCGCGTCCCCGGTCCCGGGTCCCCGCTCTCGGTCCCGGGTGCCGACCGCCTCGGATCCGGCCCCGGGCGCCAAGTCCCCCGGTCCCGGGTCCCCGGTGTCGGTCCCGGGTGCCGGCGGCTTCGGCCTCGATCCCGGGAGCCGACTGTCTCGGTCCCGAGTGCCGGCGCGGAGCACTCCACGCCGGGCACGAGGTTGACTTGAGCGCACCACTCCCCAACTACCTACATTAATGACGAGGCGACAGGCCTGTCGACTCTGTCGCCTGCTCTGCCACGCGTGGGCGCCTCGTCATGGCTCCCCGTGGACACCCTACTATGCAGTCAGAAGCCTTTTTGACTACGGAGGCTCTTTTCATTGTGCAACCGCTGTTCACAGTCAGAGCCTTTTGACTTGGAGGCGTACGCCGTCACGTCTCCACGCTCCAGCCGTCCTCCGCAGCCGACCTACCCGGCGTGGACGCAGCAGACGGCAACAGGCAGAGACGTGCGACAAGACTTTGACAAGACAAATCATACCTAGCTCTCCCATGCACTGGCACTGTGGACTCCCCTGATTTTATAAAGGAGGACCCAAGCCACCGCGAAGGGAGAGACCGAACTGGACAAAGCTTTCCCGGTCTTCTGCTCCCAGGCTCATTCTCTAGCCACTGTTCCTCTTCTCCGGCTCCGGCTGTGAGCTAGCTTACCTTGTAATTACCGTACTACATTCGTCCACCATAGATAGCATACACACAGGAGTAGGGTATTACGCTTCCGAGCGGCCCGAACCTGTATAAATCCTTGTGTCTCCTCTGAGTGGGCTGTTCATCGTCTTCTTCGCGTATCCTTCTTCTACACCCTGACGCCGGCTTCGCCTGAGAACTACTCCCCTGGCCGAATCTCAAAGGGGGGTCTCCCGACTTCCCGCCGTCGAGGTTTCATCCTCCGACAGCTGGCGCGCCAGGTAGGGGGAGTTTCCTTTTCAGGTGGTACGCCGGCGCCTCCAACACCAACGCACTCCATGGAGGAAGGCCATCGTCCGCGGGGCTCCAACAATAGCCACGGCGACCTCCACGATTGGTTGGACCGGACGCAGGTTCAGGAGGACGCCCGGGTCACGATCGAGCGGCAGCGCGAGCGGCGCGCGAACGCTGCCGCAAGTCCTGGGGCCCCCGACCAGGGTCCTGAAGAAGATGGCAAGCTTTCACGTTCCGCGCTGCGGCGGAACAGGAGGAAGCGCCAGAAGGCCAAGGTGGCAGCCGAGAGCTACGCCATGGCGACTACGGGCAGCTCCCGGAGCTATGATGCCCGCGGAGGCGATGGTCGCAGCAAGCGGCGAAAGGCCGCACGCGCGCCGCCACCGCCGGCAACAGCCCAGAAGTGGTGCCCTCTCCACCAGACGGACTGGCACGACATCACGGAGTGCCACGCCATCCAGCGCTCACCCGAGCGTACCGAGCCGGCCATAGTTTGGGGGTGGTGCGCCTACCACGACACGGACCGGCACGACATCACGGAGTGCCGCGCCGTCCAGGGGATGGCCGAGCGTCTCAAGCCGGCCGCAGCCCGTGGGTGGTGCGCCTTCCACGACACGGACCGGCACGACATCACGAAGTGTCGTGCCGTCCAGCGCTTGGCCGAGCGCCTCGAGCCGGTCGAAGCCCGGAGGTGGTGCGCCGTCCACGAGACGGATTCGCATGACCTCGTGGAATGCCGCGCCGTCCAAAAGCTGGCCGAGCGCGTCAAGAAGCTCCGGCAGGAGCAGTAGCGGGCCCGAGCCCGACCGAGGCGGTTCGGATGATCCGAACCCTTGGCGGACGGTCCGAGTCCTACTCCCGAGCCGGAACGACTTCGACGGGGCACGAGTACCCGGACAGTACCGCCTCGGCAAGGGCGGACCCGGGGAACTCGTCCTAATACGGTACATATCCTTACCCGGCACTTGTTAATCAGCTTTTCAGTTAGGAACCCTTGTCTGCCCCGGTCGGAGCCTTTGGCCCCCGGGCGCGTAGCTCGCCCCGGTCGGAGCTTGGCTCCCGGGCGCGTACTTACTTAGCCCGGTGGGAGCTCGGCTCCCGGGCACATGCTCGCCCCGGTCAGAGCTCGGCTCCCGGGCGCGTACTTGCGTACTTAGCCCGGTGGGAGCTTAGCTCCCGGGCACATGCTCGCCCCGGTCAGAGCTCGGCTCCCGGGCGCGTACTTGCGTACTTAGCCCGGTGGGAGTTTCGCTCCCGGGCACATGCTCGCCCCGGTCGGAGCTTGGCTCCCGGGCGCGTGTAACTGGCCCCGGTTGGAGCCCTTGGCTCCTGGGCGCCCAGGTACATAGGGAACGGCTGCTCGGACTCCATCGGATTAGGTGGCAAGTCCGGGCGGTTCGTCCCGACCCAGTCCGGGGCCTCCGGGTCCCGGTGTGATAGTCCGGACCACGCCGCCCTGTCGAACGCGAGTCCGGGCAGGCCGCTCCCGGTTGAGGACCTCCTCCCGGTGTCGAGAGCTCGCACCCTCGAAAGGGAAGCCGAGCCCAAAACACTGCCCCTGACAGGCCAGAACTCGAGAGCGCCCTCGCTACCCTCGGTAGCGGGGCTCATGCCCACTCCTCGCGCCGTGGCCTCAGGCCGTGACGCGCGAGTCGATGGTTGGGCGTGCACCAATGATATTCTGCAGGCAGCAAGCACGGCGCTCGTCGTAGAGCACCCCTCGCCCAGGCGAGTGCGCGCCTAGGAACGTGGCACCCGGAATGATCCTCACAGGGCGCGAGTACCCAGACAGCATCGCCTCGACAAAGGCGGGTCCGGGAAAGTTGTCCCGATGTGGTCCATGTACTTACCCAGGCCTCCGTGCCGGGGCACAAGTCGACCATAAATATCAAGTCACAGTTCAGTCCGGGGCCCCTTGGGTCCCGGGCACATATTTGAGCCGAGGCTCGGATTCCCGAATCCGCGCCCCGGGTCCGACACCGAGGAGCCGAACCAGGGCGGCATCGCCAAGGCGAGTGCAAGCCTAGGAACGCGACACCCGGAATAGGGCGCGATAGCCCGGATAGCACCGCTCCGGCGAGAATGCGTCCGGAAGGTCGTCTCACATCCCATATTCAAGCCCGGGCCCCCGGAACCCGGCTTATATCAAACCGTATCCAGTCCGGGGCCCCGGGTCCCGGACGTATATCCTTAGCGCTAGCCGGGGCCCCGGGGCCCGAACACATACCGGACTCGGGCTCGCGAGGGAAGCTAGTCCGAGCTCCATCCCTAGGCATAACAAGTATCTTCGCAAATCCATCTGTATAAACATCCTGTAAGTTGGGTAAACCCGGGCCAGCGCTGGACTTCTCCGGAAACTCAGCACTAGCCTGGGCCCCATGTATATACACTTTACATAAGCAATATTTTTAATATTCTTCCCGGTCTCGTTCCTTTCGTTGTTTTCCATGTGTTGCGTAGCATGGGATGGACAAGGGAACGGACCGGACGCTCTCACAGTTCACTATGCGTAGAGTAGACCTTTCCCCGGCGGTCCCGGGGACGACTCATACCGCACCAAGCTTAGCGCCCAGGGAGGGCCCAGTTCTTCCTGGTGTACGGGCCAAAGCCGTTTCTGTCGCCAGAACTCTTCTTTGGCTCTCGAGTACGGCGCTACATCGACAAAACATCAACCACGACAATATGCAGCTCGACAACCTCGACTTCCTCGAGAACGAAGGTGGCGCGCTCCGCTCCGCGTCGCCCGTTAACCAGCAAGGCCTCAAGCGCTACCTTTGCGTCAGGTTCGGGCCCGATCACTTCAGGTTTGGGGTTCGAATCTCCGCCGATCTTCGTACGGGTCGGAATGAAATCTTCCCCCCGTGGGAAGGCCCTCCCTGGTGATCGGAACTTCCCAACCGGGCTTGGTAAGCCTGGAGCATCTTCACAAATATATCTGAAAGCACATCCTGTAAGTGCCTCTAAACCTCAGCACTGATCGAGGCCGATGTGCATTCGCTTTCCATAGTAATGCTTTTATTATCGTTTCCGGGCTCGTGCCCTTATCCTTTCTTTGTGTCGCGATCGTGCGATCTCCCCCCGGGGGCATAATCGGTCGCGCCCATGCGGTGGCTGGGTATTGCCTAAGCATCTGTTCCTTACCAGCGAGCTACCGTATCCCATCTGCTAAACCCCGGACATCGTCTAAGCCCCGGCTTGCGGTGCCCCGCTCTGGTTGGCTTCGGCTCGGTTTTTTCCGCTGCTAGGGGGAAAGATTCCTTATGCGCAATCCTTTCCTCCGCTCGGTCGCGACCGCGAAGAGGCCCCTAAGAGGTGTAGACGCAACGGCTCGCAACATGGAATGGATAAGGAAACGAGCCAAGTGCTCTCACGGTTCATCATGTAGAGCCTGTCGTCGCGGCATCGCTGTGCTCCTAGCCAACGGGCCTGGGGCACGAAGGACCCCCGAATCCGAAGACGGAAGGGACCGAGCCTCAACCAATTCCGCAAGTCTCGCCTCGGCGCCCGCGGCACTTGGGTGCCAGGCCCCGGGCCCCCGGCCTGGGCGCGACGGCGATTCACAGCGATCGGCCCGATGCTCGCGCTCCGACGAGAACAACACTCCCAGTCCCGGGATGGTGCTCGCGAAGCCATGCCGCCCTTCGCAAATATCCAGATACGTTACCTTATCCAGCTTCACATATTCCTCAACCTGTATTTTTGGCCTGTATGATCAGCCTAGGCTCCCGGAAGAGATGGCGTTGCCTACCGACCGAGCGCCGGGGGGCCTTCGTGGCCTATGACCCCGGGGCCGGGTGGATCAATTCCCAAGAGGCTCTCGGCGAGCCAAGAGTGTCCTCGTGGCCTCGCTACGCTCTCCGGACCAACGGCGCCCGAGGGCGGGAGGGCGCCCCCGAACCAGAAGAAGAAGGGCCCGGACCTACGGGCTCATCCCCGCCAAGCTCACCTCCGGAACTCACCGCCCCCGGAACCGAGCTCCCGATCGTCGACGGTCGCGTTCGCCGCCTCCCGGGCCGAACTCCCGGGCAAGCGCTGCCCGGGGCCCGGACAGGTCTCACACCCTACGGCTGTTCGCAGTTACTGGCCCCGATGTCGACGGCGCCCGATACTCGACGTCCCCAACACGGGACCCCGAGTACAAGCGACCTCCAACAACACAATAAACCAAGCCTAGGCTCCCGGAGAGGATGGCGGTGCCCGACCGAGCGCCGGGCCTTCGTTTGCCTAGCGACCCCGGGGCCGGGTGGGATCAATTCCCAAGAGGCTCTCGGCGAGCCAAGAGTGTCCTCGTGCCTCGCTACGCTCTCCGGACCAACGGCGCCCGAGGGCGCGGAGGCCCCCGGAACCAGAAAGAAGGAAGGGCCCGGAACCTAACGGGCTTCATCGCCCCGCCAAGCTTCACCTCCGGACATCACGCGCCCCCGGGAACCGAGCTCCCGAGGCGTCCGACGGTCGCGTTCGCCCGCCTCCCGGGGCCCGAACTCCCGGGCAAGCGGCTGCGCCGGGCCCTGGACAGGGGTCTCACACCCTACGGCTGTTCGCAGTTACTGGCCCCTCGATGTCGACGGCGCCCGATACTCGACACGTCCCCAGACACGACCCCGAGTACAAGCGACCTCCGAACAACACAATAAAAACCAAGTACGAAAAGTATAAACATGACCATATACAATACGCAAAACATCTCTCTTTTTACAAGACAGGCAAAACCGGACCAAGCACGAGCGAAGGCCCGGAACGCCGTCGCACGGGAAGGTCGCTGGCCTCCTTCGGACCGACCCCGGACGACGACAGAAGAAGGCGCCGGGGGCATGGAGGGCCCGGACCCGAAGGCGCCGCGCATGGCGGTCAGAAGGGAAACCGGCGTTTCCTCAATCCTCCTCGTCAGGCATCAGCTCTGCGAGATGGTCGCCGCGGTGCGAAGAACCCTGCCTCCGGCAGCGGGCTCGACCACTGCCTCCCGAGACTTCCTCGCGAAACCGCCGCGACGTCCTCGCGAACCGCCGCGACGTCCTCGCGATCTGCTCGCGAACACCTCGCGAACCACCGCGACTTTCTCGCGAACAACCGCGACTCCCTCGCGCCCGCCGAACTCACACCCCGGGAACGCGAGCCCAGCCTCTTGGCCCGGACGCTTCTTCCCGGAGAGTGTTTCCTTCTCCCCGCGCCTCCATCTCGGCCAGCGCGGGAAACTCATCGCGGCGGATTAGTGGCAGCCTCCAAATGGACGACGCCCTCATTGCTGCGGGGGCCTCCGACCAGCGGTCACCACGAAAAACTCAGGGTGGCGACAGTACGGCGGCAAGGCTGCGCCCGCCATCCACAACCGCTGCCGCGGCTTCCTCAACACCTCGTTCCATGTTTTCAGCCCGGTTCCCGGGTACGTATCGCATCTGAAATCAACAAAATCGTCAAGCTACAGTCAAGTCCATGGCGATCCAGCGACCCCGCTCCCTCTTTTCTTCAAGACGTGGCCCTGTTCCTGCCATGGCTAATCCCGGCCGAGCAACAGGGCCAGGGGCCACTGTCGGCGAAGTGGGACTGGGGTCCCACGTTCTGCGGGACGCGTGACCTCCGCCACGTCAGCCCCTTCGGGCTCACAATCTGCACAAGTGGCGACGACAGTTGCTAGTGCCCGGGGCACGAAGCTGCCCGGGCCCCAGGTTCCGGGAGTGCCTTCCCCGGGTCCGGGAGTGCCCCCCCGGTGCCCGCTTCCTCTGGCCCGTGTCCGGCACATGCCCGAGACCCGGGCACGGCAGCATCGGCCCCGGGCCCGGCGGCCGAGTTCCCGTCCCGGGTCCCGCTCTTTTTTGTTTTCAGGTCCCAGTCCCCGCTCTTTGCCGCGTCCCCGTCCCGGTCCCCGCTCTCCCCCGGTGCCGACCGCCTCATCCGGGCCCGGGCTCCAAGTCCCCCGGTCGCCCCGGTGTCTGTCCCGGGTGCCGACCGCTTCGCCTCACGGAGCCGACTGTCTCGGTCCGATGCCAGGCGCGGAGCACCCACGCCGGGCACGGAGGTTGACTTGAGCCACCACTCCCCAACTACCTACATTAATGACGAAGGCGACAGCCTGTCGACTCTTCGCCTGCTCTGGCCACGCGTGGCGCCTCGTCATGGCTCCCCGTGACAACGCCTACTATGCAGTCAGAAGCCTTTTTGACTACGGAGCTCTTTCATTGTGCAACCGCTTGTTCACAGTCAAGAGCCTTTTGACTTGGAGGCGTACGCGTCACGTCTCCACGCTCCAGCCGTCCTCCGCAGCCGACCTACCCGGCGTGGACGCAGCAGACGGCAACAGGCAGAGACGTGCGACAAGACTTTTGACAGAACCAAATCATACCTATCTCCCATTCACTCACTTGACTCCCCTGATTTTAAAAGGAGGACCCAACCAACCCGAAGGGAGAGACCGAAATGACAAAGCTTCCGTTTCTCCCAGCTCATTCTCTAGCACTGTCCTCTTCTCCGGCTCGCTGTGAAGCTAGCTACCCTTTAATTACCGACTACATGCGTCCACCATAGATAGCATACACACAGAGTAGGTATTACGCTTGCCGACGGCCCAACCGTATAAATCCGCGTGCTCCTCTGATTCTGTTCATCGCTCTTCGCTAGTCTTCTCTACACCCTACGCCGGCTCGCCTTGAGAACTACTCCCCTGCCGAATCCAAAGGGTCTCCTCTTCCGCCGTCGAGTTCATCCTTCCGCTTAGCTAACACCTTAAATGACCATAGCTCTAGCACAACTAGGACTTCACCAAATCAGGAAATCTGTCTTACGCAAACAACCAACAAGATCACCGTCAAAAGTTAAACTCTTTCTACCTTGACAACCAGGCAAATCCTAATACTTAGCATTCATGCACTCTACGTTTTCTTTAGTTGTTTCAGCAATTTAAGACAAATTCAGCACTCTTGCTTATCATCTAAATTTCACTTCAAATAGATAGGCAATAAATCAATAGAGACGAGGGAGTTAAAGCCATATAACCTGAAAAAAGGTTCATCTTTGTAGAGTGCAGCGATCGATTAAAGGCAATCCACACTGTGTTAAATTCTTCCCACATCTTTAAGTTTTTTTTTCAGATGAGCCTCAACAATTAGAGCTCGGTGACAACCCTCAGTTTGTCCATCTATTTGGGAGATGACAAGTAGTAGAAAGCAGCAGCTTGGTGCCCACATTCGCCACCACAATGTGGCTAAAAGTGACTCAAAAACTTCGCATCTGATCTAAACATGTATTGGGTACTTCCCATGTTAGTCGAACAATCTCTCTAAAAAATAGATAGGCAACATTTGATAGGCATCATCGCTCTTATGACAAGTGTATAAAATGTGCCATTTTAGAAAAATCTATCGCTACAACAAAAACACTATCTCTCCCTTTCTGTCGTCTCGAGGGTAATCCTAAAACAAAGTCCATTGAAATATCCTCCCAAGGCATGCTAGGTACAGGAAGAGGCATATATAAGCCATTGCTCACATCCATATAATCCAACAAAGGAAAGGGGAGATCCAAGGAAAGGATTCGGTAGGCTGGATCTTGGACTGGCAGGACAGCACCAATTTGTGACGGCCGCCATGACTTCAATAACGAAACTCTGATTTGGGAGTTCTTAGTACTTCACGGAAAGCTTACAGTCTACTTTCAACGGATCTAGATTCATGCCTCATATCTGCCCTCAGAAATCATCTGTATTGTATTTTAGTGAACGAGAGGTTTCATGTTTAAGGTGCTACGTCACCGCTTTTGGGCCGTAAGCCATGTATAAGTTGGGTCCATTTAGGGACGCATCCTGTGTTAGAGTGACCCCCAACAACCTGTGGGTCGTCCTCACCATCCTATTAATACCTTAGAGCCACACAAAACAGATTGGGTTTTGTTTAGATTAAAGTTTGGCATTGCCTATTTTTCCGGGTAAAGCCGTGATCGGTTAGATCACACCGTTTTCCTGTTCA